>BMAU01010951.1:0-165000 GCA_019973935.1 Trichonephila clavipes
TCTCCGTCCACGGAAGTCACGCGGATTCCAAGACTTCCTGTTGCCGCTTCTTATAAATATCTAAGACTCTGGAAGATCTTTCTCTCTGTGTCTTCATTATTTGTAACTTTCTGCAGCCCGTTTTTGTGTCTTGCCTGCTTTCTGTAATGTCGAAACGCTAAGTGTTGTTCAGTAGTTTTTATGTGTGTGTGTATGTGATCTTCAATTGATGTTGAATGCTACTTAAAATGTTTCCTTATTCTACAAGATTCCTCATCAATCCAACATCCTCAACATGCACTTTTATTCTCTACCAAATTATCAATAATCTATTAATTACAATAAATAATACCATTCTCCGGGATGTTGCACTCACATACATTTTTATGTAAAACTTCTAAAAATTAAGACGTTTATTTCATAAGTTTATTAGCTATAGTATTCATTCTTTTCTCAGACTATTGAATATTAACATTAGAGTCCGAGATAAAGAGAGCTATTGGCATCAGATCTTGTACTTTTGAGCCTCTTTCTAGTGATAACTGCCCCCACCCTCCTCCGAATTCCACGCCGCAAACTTAAGAACTTTTAGCTTCGACAGAATTAAATGCATCATCCTTCCCGGGTTCTTTGGATGAATGTTTGAAGTAAAACTCAACAATCCTACAGGCAAACATTAAGGTGACCAACCGTTCTTCTTCAGGGAGGACAGTCCTCCTTTTATAGGATTTGTCCTTCCTCGAAAAGTGTCCTTCTACTTGTCATCCTTTTCAATATTTTAAAACTGATCTGTTAATCTCTATTCAGAGATGAACCAAATATGTTTCCAATATGTCGAAGAATAGTCTGAAACAAATATTACAGGTCATAACAGTTTTCAATTGTGTTTTTTGACTTCATCGCAAGTAAATTGAGCAGATACAGAAAATTTTGTTGAGTTTTTATCGAAAGAAACGCTTGATATTAAAATCGATGACAATAGTCTGTTTGAATAAATTAGAAGACTGAATGTATATTTAAATTCTAATAATTTGGAACAATTGGTAAATCAGCATGCTGAAACTGATAAGAGATGGGTGGTCAATACATCATTAAAAAATGATATCTTGACAAAAAATATTCAATGGGAAAATACTCATTTAAATAAATAATTAAAAGGAATGCAAGCGTAATTGGTGTATTTTTATTTGATTTAATAAAATGTTTCATCTATTTACGTTGTAACATTTTTTAAAATTTTTTGCACGGGTCTTCCTTTTCATTGTAAAAAAAACTGGTCACCTTACAAACATAAACTTTTAATATAAGCCGTCTCCAAAAATCTCTCAGTCGAAATCATTGGTAGACAAGATGAACAGTGACGTCATATGATATGATACGCGCAACAAGATCTACTACAGTGGTAATCTTTCTCATTATGTGGCGAGGGAGCCCCCCCTGAAAACTCGCTTACGGATCATGCAATTAAAACTTTGTATAAAATCCCGGTGCACAATATTTTTCCTGGTTCCTTTTATGAAAGAAGACTAAATGTTCATTAAAGACATCATATGAATATCATAATATATGGATCGAAATAAAATTCTGAATAAAATGATTTTAAAACTAAAAAAATCGAAAACTGTAATTTGTAGAAATATTTTTAATCATTCGCCAAAAATTAGTTGATTATATTACATGCCCGTAGTAAAATTATTCTTTTAAAACCTTAGATCTTTTAAATGGTAAAAGAAAGACAATCTTGTGATATTTCGTTAGAGAATTAGGTTGCAAAGCTTTCCAAAAATTACTTCGACATAGAATTAAAAGAAACAAAAAACAAATAACTCTGAAGCGAATTTTGAGAAAATATCTTTTTGCTCACCATTATCATCAATAGCTTCAGTGTATCAAATTTCAAGCATTTGGGCCTTTCCTTGTTTGTACTTCTAATTCTTCTTTTCATTAAAATAGAAATCTTTCTTTAAAAAAAATTCTTTCTTTTATTAACATGAATTGCAGCTGTTATATACTGTAACTTTTACATGAGAATTTCATTTGAGAAATTGACACCAGTTTTTTTAAAGAAATCAAAGAATTATTGTGTTTACAGACCTTCATCTCTGATTTCATTTTTGGTTAGAATTCACGTTCTAGAGTAAGCTACTATTATATATTTTAAAAGTAAAGAATTGCTTTAAAAATGAAAAATTCATCATAAAAAATAAATTAATAAGCCAGTTAGCTTGATATGAAATACAACAGATATCTTATATTTTTTATATGTTTATCTACGCATTTTATACCTTTCATCCTACAACATTTAGATCTTTAATAACAATAATTTATATTTTACTAAATTGAAAATTTTTATAAATAAAGTAAATATTTGCAATGATAAATCTAAAATTCTGACCGAGACTGACTTATGAAAGTTTTTCAGAATAACTGTACCAAATAAAAATATGTGTATGTTTATTAAAATCTTAATTTATAATAGATTATTATTTTTATTATTGGACACACTCATCTAAGATTTTTTTAAATTCAAATGCATATTTCAAGCTTTTATGAAAAATGTTTTTAATACCATCTGCGAATTAGTATATCGAATTAGCATCATAATGGAGTTTTATGGTTGTACATGGATTAAAAAAAACAAGTTCGGTAAATGCAAATAGATGAAAATTTTTACAATAAATTTAAATCTCACACAATTTAGCAAAATATTTTGTTGAAAAGTTTTATATTCGTTGCTCTATTGATAATAATAAGGAATACAAATAATTTTTAAAATCTTGGTAAAATATTTTATTCCTTCAGGAAATGACTTAGTAAAATTCTTGTTGTGAATTAGGTTAAAATTATCATGAATATTTGTTTTCATTTAATTCATGTATATATGTCCTCCAATCTAGAATAACTGAACAATAAACCAAAATAAAAGGATATTTTTATTGTTTTAAATTCTTCATTTTATTGGAGGATTTAGTTTATTATCGTACTTCCTTTTCTTATACAGATCATTGCAACAAATGTGTGAATATACCAGCAGTCGTAGTTGTGCAAAACTGCACCACCGATATATATATATATACACTGGTGTGCAAAAATTAAGGACGAAGTCGAAAAATTAGCATATCAGCTGAACGAAGAGGCAGAGCGGACAGAAACACCAATCAGGAGATTAAGTAAGGTGATGTACCGTAGCACATGCGCAGATAGGCAGGTAGACGTAATGGGAGAGTGTCTGAGTAGTATAAAGCATGTTGTCGGTGTAAGATCAGTATTTCTGGCAAAGAGATTGCACGCCGTATAGCAGTTAAAATCACACCGAGTTGCTGCCTCAGCAAGAAATGGCGAATAATCAATCTGTTAGACGACATCTGGATGCTTTTACCCGAGGTCGAATCATTGGGAAGTTGGAGGAAGGCCGCAGTGTGACAAGTGTGGTTGCAGAGTTCGGAATCGCTCACAGCATCGTTTCACGACTTTGGAGACAATTTCAAACTACAGGAACAGCTATCCGGGGGTTCAGTAGTGGTCGTCCACGAGGAATCACACCCGCAGATGACCGGTACATTGTCTTACAGGCCAGAAGAAACAGGCGGCAGACAGCGGGAGAAATCGCTAGACACACGACACAGGCGACTGGATGACCGATATATCGCGTTTTACCGTGGCCAGAAGACTGCACGGTGGTGGTCTGTTTGCACGACGCCCTGTACGGTGTGTACCTCTAACGCCTGCCCATCGGAGAAGGCGTTCTCTGTGGTGTTGGGAACACCGGAATTGGAGAGACAATGAATGGGGACGAGTACTCTTTACAGATGAGAGCAGATTCAGTTTGAGTAGCGATTCTCTTCGCATACTCATCTGGAGAGAGCGGGGAAGCCGCTATCATCCCTCGAACATCATTGAAAGGGACAGGTATGGAGGTCGCGGTGTTCTCGTTTGGGGAGGCATCATGCTTGGTAGTCGTACAGACCTTCACATCTTCGACGCAGGTTCAGTCAACGGGACCCGTTATTGTAACGAGATTCTTCTTCCATATGGGAGTCTTTTTAGAGGCGCTATGGGTCTGCAGTTCCTTTTCATGGACGACAATGCACCATGTCATCGCACAGTAGCTGCCGAACAGCTCTTAGAGAGTGAGGATATTGAATGTATGGATTGGCCGGCACGATCTCCGGATCTAAATCCTATCGAGCATGTATGGGATTTTCTAGGCAGACGCTTGTCAGTTCGTACCTTACCACCAGTAACGATTCGGGAGCTTCTATTGGCGCTGCAAGACGAATGGGCAGCAATGCCTCAACAACTCATTGACACCCTCATTCTCAGCATGGGCAGACGCTGTGAAACCTGCCTAGCAGTCAGGGGAGATCATATCCCCTACTAAAGACCGGATGTTTCTTGCTGGACACCCATCACAGGGATGTTTCGGCCTTCAGTCGCATTGCGCTCCATGCTACTTTTTCAATCAAGCTTCTTTTTATCCCTCTGATTTCTCTTTTAGTAAGTGTTGCTTACATTACACATGTCCTTACGTATTGGGGATCTTACGGTATTAAATGTGTTGATTTGGAAAGCTTTTGTACAAAGTTATATTGAAAAAATCATCTCGTCCTTAATTTTTGCACACCAGTGTATATATATATATATATATATATATATATATATATATATATATATATATATATATATAGATATAGATATATATATACATATGTAGTACCGTTTGCCGGTGATTGGTCTTATTTGGATTGTTGGCATATCTGGTCTCGGGAAGAAAAAGATCTTCGAAATTTATTTTCAACTTATTTATCTACTCACACACAGTGTAGATGGGGAATCACCGTTGTATTTCACAGATATTTGCTAAGAACACGAAAACAGACACATATAACAGTAGCGACAAACAGCAGCGACATTTCACATGATGAACACAAAGAGAGCGATCACAAGAGATTTTTGCTTTATATACCTGGAAGTGAAGACCGCGTGACTATTTTTAACAAAGGGTCTGATTGGTTAAAATGGGCGGGAAAAGGATTTCAGATGTAATAATATTAGTCGATTACGATTAAGATTAGGGTATTAGTTTTGAACCAAAGAATTATATATAAAGCTGGCTTCAAATATTATTAAAAAGAGTTAGCTAAAAGGATGTTAGAGGGAATTACTACATATATATATATATATATATATATATGTAATACTTCCCTCTAACATCCTTTAGGAAATATTAGCCACAGAATTATAATAGCAAACTCCTGGCTTTAGGAACCAAGGTTGCAGGTTTAAATAAAGTTTTGGGGCTAGCGAACCTTCCCCTATTATATGTATATATATAATACAATATGTAGTACAATAAAATAATAAATGAGAAAGTTGTATAACCTAAAAGGCAAAAAAAAAAGAAATAGATTCTAAGAAGCATAACAATTTAAGATACAGAAATTGAAGAACAGACTTTCTTCATCTGTTAGCTTATTAACATTTGAAAATAGAGATTAAATCAAATTCCATAGATTTTAAATTTAGTTATTTTTATAATTATCGATTGTTATATTAACTCTTCCTGTCAATCTAAAAACTCACATATTCTATAAATATAATTATTTTCTCAATTCTAAGATCTCATAAGTACTTACTGTTCCTCGAAATTCCACAAACATAATTTTCTTCCTAATTTTCTACTGATTCAAGCTGATATTTCATAAATATTAAGTTTAATATTCAAAAATACGCATCACTTCCAATTTTCTACACTAGAAACAAATAATTCTAGTTATCTAAATATAACTATTTTAATAATTTCTGTCCTTCAAATTCTACAAACTTAATTTTCTTCTTTATTTTATAATGGTCCAGACGGATATTCCATAAATGCTAAGCCTAACATTCTGAAATTCAAACCACTTATATGTACTTTTACACCAGACTTGAATCATTTCATTTACTCTCTTACCCACTATCCTTCTCTATCATTTCCAAATTTTTACACTAGAAACGAATCATTCCAATTATTCTAAATACAATTATTTTAATAATTTCTTTGCTTCAAATTCTACAAACTTAATTTTCTTCTTCATTTTCTAATGGTCTGGACAGATATTCTGTAAATGCTAATCCTAATATTCTAAAATTCAAATCACTTATATACTTTTACACCAGATTTGAATTATTCCATTTACTCTCTAACCCACTATCCATCTAAAATCCACAGACATCATTTGCTTCCTTGTTTCCAAAGATCTCCGACAAAGCACAGAATATCTATTCATTATCTCCTAATCTACCTCCCAACTGCAAGACGAACATCGTTTATTGCCATCCATTCTTTGTGCCCCACATCAGAACGTAATCATATGGATTCATCTAAAGATCGGACGTATGCTTATGTAATACGTGACTGCCTTTGTCGCAGCATTCTGCTCAATACCTCGAATGACAGACATAATGTCAAGACTATCAATCATTGCGGACTTATCTTCAATCTTTGCTTTTCCCAGCGGGATAGAAAGGCTGTGTGCGTGTGATTAAGGTCTTCTGGTCCTTTTCGGTAAATAGATGGGGTAAAAAGAATTTGCTTGTATAGCCAGTAGGATTATTATTTACAAAACAAGAGTGATTATTGCGATGGGTGACTTCTTAATTTTGAATTGAAAAGAGATATTGGATATGGTTATTGTGGTATTTGTAGGTTTATGATACAATTTCCGAAGTAAAATGTGTGACTAAAGTTGATGCTGAGTGATCGAATTATATCAGTGTTAGAATGAGGGTTAGGAAAAGATAAATTGAAAGGGTAGGATGAACACATAAAAACTAGAGTTAAATTAATTAAGTAATTATTATTTTAAATATATCGTTTGGAAATATAGTATTATTTAAGAATCAGAATAGATTTTTCTTGTGAATGGATTTTAGAATAGGAGGTCACACTCAGTGTTATTTTGTAAATAATTTTTTTTATAATAAGCAATGAGCTAAAGTAATGATTGTTACATGATCAATAAAATCACGCGTTCTCATTGAATTAAAATATGCTATAGACATGTACTTGTTGTTTCACTTGTAAAACTTAGGTTTAATTTCTAATTAGATAATTCGGTAAACATGTTCAATTATTAAGATTCATCAAAATTTGTTTTTCAAAATTAAATAAAAATATCTTACAGTATACGTGTACTTTTAAAGCAAGTGTATTTTGTTTACAACTGTGTATTATTGCTGTTGATAAATATGCACTTTTTAAAAGAAGGTTTCTGTAAAAAGCAAAATTTAGCAACATCAAAGCGAATGAACTGATTGGTTGGGAGCGCTTATTGCATTTATCACACGACTAGGATTATCCAGAAACAAGTGATTGCACTTATAACGTGACAGTGACGTAACATGAATTTATCCCATTTAAAACAAAAAAAAAAAGCTTAGACACATAAAGTTATTTAAAAAAAAGCAGTTAGAATATAATTATGTTGAAGATGTATGAAAACTACATTAGATTAAAATTTGTAAAAATTAAATTACTTTAAAATAATAACTAATTATTCATCTACTACCGATTATTTCTCATTTTAAATGAACATCATCTTATGCTTTCCTTTCTATATAATACAAGTTACCAAAAAACTTCGATAAAATTGACAAATCTCAGAATTTTTTTTATCTCAGGTATTGAAAAATTTACCCCTGTTTAAATTTTAGTAGACTCAGAAGCATCCTAAGCGATTTCTCCTTTAAAATAACAATCTCTTATTTGAAATTCTTTATTTTTATCTTTTTTACATCTAATTCAGTGCCTCTTGAACTCGCAAAGCAGAAATTCTACTGCACTGTAACTCCACCTTCGGAACAAATTCGTTTTGACCAATCAGAAAGCTTACTCTCGTTCAAACTAATTTCGACGAATTTTTCCAAATTGTTAACTCAGATTTCTCAGCTGCATCTAGATTGGCTAAGCTAAAACCAACAACTTTCCTATTCAGTAATTTACAGTATTCTTAGGAATTTTTGACTGTTTTTAATTTGATTTTCAGTAATCGTAAGGTTAATTCATTTTCTCATTTTAAATAATTTTTAATTTTATAGGCATTTCATTTTATTATTAAGTAACTTATTTTACCAATGTGTGGGCAAGTGTCAATAATATCTGAATCATTCAAAAAGTATAGATTGAAGGTTAGTGTCCGACAGGGCTATGTACTCCATATAGCTACCAAAGACTTATTATTGTATTAATTCATAATAATAAAATTATTGCAAGAAGTATTCACAACTACAATTATTTATAAATTTAGTCTTTCCTAATTTTTAGCTATAAAAAGAAGATGGATTTTTCAAAAGAATAAATTCGATTTCAAAGGAGGTGAATGAATTTTGATTAGCTAAAAATAAAATATTTACTTAAAATGATGAATTTGAGTGCTGGTAAGCTGGTTTATAATTTATTTTCACTTTCCCCCCAATATTTTCTGAAACGAAATTTTGTTACGAATACAGTATTCTCATAATTGTTCTAATATTTTTAAAACATACAAGTAATTATCGAGGAAAAAAAATTATATTGCTTTTTTTGAAAGTGAAAAAAAAGCTAACAACCTTTTAAGTAACTTACAGATGAGTGTGTACGTGCCCTATTATGTTGTATTGAAAAAGTACTCTAAGACAAATATTTTGCCTTTCAGAAATAGCTGCCTCTTGTTAATAGAATAGAATAAATAAAAAAAAGAATGCAAAATAGAATAAAATTCCAATAACGAGACAATACAAAGGAAGATTTTAAAAAACCTCCTTATTAAATTAATGCTTAAAAATCTTACAAAGGAATTACTGCACTTAAACCATGAATGACCTTTATTACAGCAAAATCAAAAAGTCCAATTATTCTATCTTATCCCTGCATTATGCAACGTAATATCTAGTCCAAATTCAATCAATTCTAGTCCTAATTGAAAATCCAGCATAACCTCTGGTATTATGAATGAGATAAGTGAATGGATATGTGTGTAAACAAGAGAAAGGGGAAAAAACGGTTCGCTTAAATATGGATAGTTTTGCTGAGCGAAAAATAAAAATGAATAGTCTTTCAGATGGATGGAAAACAACAAACTGGAAGAATAGAACAAGATATTCATTTATCATTTATTGGATCTAATTCTGGAAGAAAAACAAAAGGAATTCTAATGGAAAGCAAAACAAAGAATAGGCTTAAAGAGTTGTGTTCGAATTTCTTTTGCAATTAGATTAACTTATTATATTTTCCTGAAAACTATTCCCAAATGTTAATTAAAGGAATTGTTGAAGTGTTTTAAGTAAATGCCTTTCAAAAATGGTAGACTGATAAAGTTGCAGTTTGAAAAACAAAGAATTACTGAAAAGTATAATTACTATAAAAGAAAATGCATGTGTCACATAGTAAAACAATTATTACATGTAATTTTGAATATTTAAAATTTAGTTTCTTTTTTAAGAATAAACCCCACTGTTTATATAGTATATGCTTTCAAAGTTTAAGTATTTTGTTGGAACAATGGGCTCAATTCACGACGGTCACGTGATAAGGACAAAAACGCGTTCCCCATTGAATTCAAAACATGCATTAAAATATTTGTACTTTTTCTACTATTCGTAAAACTTAGAGATAAAATTTTAAATTTCATGATTGGGTAAAAATGTTCAGATTTTATGAAAAAAAATTTCATCAAAAGGGTTTTAAAATTAAAAAAAATATTTATTTATGCATGAACTTTTAAATAAAGTTCATTTTGTATATCTATGTGCTTTATTATTATTATCATCAAACATGAAATTTTTAAGAGAAAGATTCCGCAGAAAGGAAAGTTGGCAACGACGAAGTGCATGAACTGATTTGCTGGAAACACATGACTGCATTTATTAAGTGACTATGACGTCACATGCGTTTTTGAAGTGATTGGCTAGAAACACGAGGTTATCGTTATTCTTTGATTATGGCATAGCATGAATTTAGCTCATTGTTCATTTCGCCAATTAATAACTGCACAAGCCGAGTCTGATTTAAGAAAATTAGTTTAAAAAATACACAGAAATGAAATAAATGAAAAAATAAAAGTATGGAAGATATATATTGGAAAATAATTATTATCAGTTTCATAATTTTATATTTATGCATTTATATTTTACTATTTTGTATTTCATGTTACCTAACTATATTAATTTTTGGAATATTTTTTATGATTGCAAATATTATTTAATTGTTAAATTTTAAAATTACAATTATTAATATTTAAACTAATACTTATAAATCTAGAAATATTTTTTTTGTAAATTTTTGCTTTGCCAGAAGGGCAACAGCTCAAATATTACAACTAATTAACTTGCAACGTTTTTATTGAAGCAGGAGTTAAGTCTAACAAATAAAAAAAGGATTTACTAATTTGGAATTTTACTTTCGTTAGACGAGAGATAAAGAACCCTCAAATTTTATTTTCCGTTGTTTTATTTAATATTTTTAGCGTAATAAAATCATCAAAATTATCCAAAAGTTAACAACTGAGATAGTTTAAAAATAAATTAAATTGAACTCCAATAACATAACTTTAAGGTATCCGACTACGTTCGGAACCGTGATTTTATAGAAGCACATGAATGGATAATTTTCGTGATATTTAGTGTCACTTAGATTAGAATACATGTATAAAATTGTTTTAAGGACATTTTAACAAGGAAAATTTATTTAAATACAATATTTTGGCAAAATTTAAATTAGAATAACCTTTTTTCAAAATGTTCTCCTTTTATAAAAAATGCTTTTAAAATAATAATATTTTGCTTATATAAAGTAAAGACTTTTCCAGAGAGTCTGGACTATTATTTTTGAAAAATTCACATTATTTTCAGAGTTACAACCAATTGAAAAAATTGTTTGTGTTTTTTTTTCTTAAAATTTCTCTCCTCTGTTGATGTAAAGCATGGATAAACCCACTTCTAAGTTATATGTTTCAAAAATTCTAGTTGGGCCTCTGTACAGAGGTCTGAGCTATATACAGACAAAATATTGTTATAATAAAAGAATTTTTCACAAAAGTAGAATATATTTTCGATATTGGTCATTTTATGTTCAATTTTTGTCAAAATATTGTACTTAAATAATTTTTTATTGTAATACTATTCTTAAAACAATTTTATATACATTTTCTAATCTAAGTGGCACTAAATATCATAAACATTATCTATTTATACCCTTTTGCAAAATCACGGTTCCGAAAGTATTGTCGGATACCTTAAATCATTGAAAATTGAGTTTTTTGAGAGCTGTTAATAAATTTTATACTCTCTATATAATTTCTGATTTTAGTTATTATATGTGTTTCACAATATTTTTTTTCTGTATACCGTTTTGTTATTTCCCCACTAATATTTTTTTCACATACTTATTTTTACTCAACACAGATTTAATGTTTGATAAACATAAGCTACATAAGCTATTTTAGGACTAAAACGTGAACGAGGAAATTAAAAAAGAATATTAATAGCTGGAGAAAAACACGTTAAAGCTTTATAGCGATAAAAATCCATCATATTCTTTGCTTTTTTAGGTTCGTTTATTAATTAAAATTTTTTTGTCTGTGAAATCATGCTTCAAAAACAAACCAATTATTTGTGAATATTTAATTAATGCATTTGTAAACTCGATTTTCGAACGCAAAAAAAGTAGGACGTATATTAACGTACAAGATTGAATATTAAAAAATAATTTTATTTTCTTTTTGATTACTTCATCTTTTGCTTCAATTCAGATAAAGATTACGACATAAAAATACTTCAAGCTAAATGAATGCTTAATCAATATATTGGTGACTGTAACTTAGAAAATTAGAATAAAAAATACTAATTTCACTCAGAATTGAACAATAATGAATTTTTACAATAAACCGTCTCGCCTTTTTTTAAAAAAAAAACATTCTTTTATTTTCATCTCATTCATCAAACACTATTTTTTATTCAATATCAGCGAAAAATTATCGATGCAAACAAAGGCCAGTTTTAATTTTCCAACTTATGACTGAATGAAAAAAAGTTCTCCTTGCTCGAAATGAAAATAAATGACTTTATTAAACACATCAGAAATTAATACGATATAAAAGATATGAAATTCGACTGATAAAGGATTTATTCTTCCGAAAAAAGGAAGGAACGAATTGGGGAAAATTCGGAATTAATAAAAAAAAAAGAAGAGAATCTTTTATCTTCGTACATTACGCAATTATAAAATATCTCTGAAAATAGAAAGAGAATTTTAAAGAAAAAGTGTTTCCTGAAGGTGATGAATAATTACACAATTAAGTAAATGCAGAAGAGTAAATCGAAATACTTCTCAAAAAACAAAAACATTGGAACCAAAAGAAAAAAGCACGCTAAAACTATTTAAAGCACTTGATTCGCCATTTTTTTCATAACTGCATACCTTAAGCTAGTGATATGAGCATATCTTTCTTAATTTATCAACATTAATTAGGTTCCTACGTTAATTAATTTATAATGGGAGAAAATTTGAATAATGAAGAACGAACGTTACAAACAGGCAATTGAGAGACTAAAAAAAGTTCCACGATTTTGGTTTGTTCTAAAAATGTTTTTCCGTATTATTTTAATCTCTTTAAAACCATTTATTAAGAGAAAATAAGTCCTTTCTTTATCGTTTTATATCTGGAATTCTTTCAGATTTTTCTTCTGTTTATTATGCTCTTGAAAAGATATGGTTTAAATGTAATGTTTTCTTAAATATCCTCTTAAAATATTGTGGAAATAATCTACTAAAAAGTGAAAACTTATTCTAAGGGTATTTTAATATACAAAATATTTGAATAAAACTCTTATGGAAGATAAGTTGTAATTATGAAGGTGATTAATGAGTTGTTAAATGCTAGATTTTTAATTTGTTTTAAGGTAGTATTCTTATGAGTAAGATTAGTGCAATTACATAGCAGCTAAAATTATAAAATTAAAATGGAACATGAAAAAATCGTCAAATTTAAAAAAGCACTTATTTGTGATTAATCAAGTACTGTGATTCTCATAAAAAAGTAAATTAGATTAAATCAGTTCTTTATAAATAATTTATAGAAATACTCGTATTTAAAGTATAAACAAAAAAGGACTTGAAATATAAGTATAATAGTTTTGATTAAATATTTTATGGGTCGTTTTTCACGCCTAAATTTTTAGAGTTCCTTTTCTTGCAATAGTTATCAAAAAAAAGAAGAAAATTTTTGTTTCCTCTCTCTGCCTTATTATTTCTATGATATTAAAATGCACCCCATATGTTGTTTTTCCTGCAGTAATCCTCTCCTTGTGGGAAATTGAGTTTTACAGACAAAGTTCATTTCCAAGCGTGAACTTGGGAAAAATAAGTAAGATTTTGCCAACTACAGAAGATGTTACCAGCGTTACTAAGTAGGTGTCTTGAACACCTTTGATGACAAATGTGGTGAAAAATACGATAACGCCTATGAATCTTTGAAAAGGCTCTAGAATCGATCTTTCTAGAAATTTTTGTGAATTAAAAAGGAACTTTTGAAGCATAAGTTCGGGGACTTTCAGAAGAGAAGTTGCGTTGTGTGTGTTGAGTGCGTGAATGAGAGAGAGAGAGAGAGAGAGAGAGAGAGAGAGACGTTATCTGTGTTTCCTACTAATGGAATTGCTCTAGAGAGCCTTTTTTGGAACGTTGTAAAGACTGTTTATAACGAGGGCTTTTACACTATTATAAATAATCTGTTATAATATTTCCATGGGTATATACATCGCTTTGTCTTCGTGTAGTCATCTGCTCATTTTTGTCCATTAATAAACCAGTAATTATTTAAAGTAAAGTTGTTATGTAACACATTCCCAAAGTAGAATTCAAAATTTATTTTATAGATGTATTTTTCCTCAAAAAGGTTTAAAGTAATGTTTGTGGTCGAAATATATAAGGAATCGTTCACTTTTAAAAAAATAATTTAATTGTAGTGATTGAAACATGGAGGGAATTTTAAAAAACCTGAATAAAATATTCTCTTTATATATAAATATTTTTTCATACCTAGAATAGTTTTGCGCTTATAAAAACATTTTGAAACATTTTTATGTGAATCTTTACTTAACGTCTGCACGATATTATTATGCACTTTCCTTTCGTCTTATGCATTTTACATTAATATCATGTTTCCATCAACATGTTCTTTTATCCTCTTAGGTCCGTGAAAACTTTTTGGAAAATCTTCCAGTAAAATATGTCTTTTTCATCACTCTGTTCATTTCAGAGCTCTAAGCGCTTATTACATCCCAAAAACTTCAAAACCTTTTCCCACCAAGAAAAGCTTTATAATAATTTTCGAACTTTACCAAGTCGGCTGCAAAATTCGCGTTTGTGGACAATCATTGTGCTGACATAAAACAAAGCCGACAGTTCGCAAACCAACTCCATACATTCCCAAATTTGGCAGCTGTCTCTGAAACACCAAAGCTGGGCGACAGCTGCATATTAAACAGAGGACCATGATGAATTGTTTGCAGCTGCATTGCACTATTCCGCACACCAGACGAAAACTTCACAATGGAATATTTATTTGTCTATAACATGTTATGATGCCTTTAAAAATCCTCCCACTACTCTTAGAATTCAGCTTAGGACCATTTTTCTTCATTCGGGGGTGGAAGGGGAGGTGAAGTAAAGAAGGGGATGGGGGAAAACAACACCATTAGACGCTTTTGTGGTTGCACAGAAAAGAATGACTGGTAGAGTGCGGGTAAATCTTTTATCTTCTGGAAATTTGAACGATCGTGGTTTGTGTTTTGTGCTTTTTACATAATTGTATCAATTTGAGTAAAAGGAGCAGTGTTTAGGTTTGTTTCTGCTGTTTTAATGTATTAAAATGAGTTTTTCAAAGGAGAGCTAATTGATGGTGTATTCGTAGTGGATTTATCAAAGTGAGAATGATATGGATTGCTTTTGTAGAAAATTAGTTGTTTTGAAATGGCATCAGTACTTAGCGATTGTTATTTTTTTGCTGATACTTGGGATTAGTTGTGTTTTAAAACATTTTGGCCTCCCATTTTGTAATCCGGAAGTAAATATGTTGTAGAAATCTACGTTGTTGGATATTGGATGGGATTATATGGTTTTTAAAATGTGAAAGTGTTCTTAATAAAACTAAGCGACAGAGGAATAATCCAGGAAAAAAATAATAGACAAATAAAAAAAAATTAAATTATTCCACTTATTAAAATTAGACCAACTTTCTGGTGTTTTTTGAATGATTTGATATTCTCCAATATATGTATTATTAAATAATCCAATTTAAATATCTGATATATATATATATATATATGTGTGTGTGTGTGTGTGTATGTATAATTTAAATCATGCTTATAATGTACATGTAGTCAAAATTAAAGTGAGTAGAAGGCATTGAATTCGATAAAAAATTATGCCTACACAAATAAAATATTTCATATTTTAAGAACTCACAGGACTCTTAAATTGCAAATTTTTCAACTTTTTGAAAAAAAAATATATGCTAAAGCCTCAATATTTATGAGTATTTTTGTACCACATTTGTGTTGATACTGTGAAAACTTCCGAAGTTATTGAGAAATAAGAAGTGAAATTAAAACGAAAACCCTATTTCTTTCTTATTTTTAACTTCATTTATCGCAAAACAAAAAAAATGTTAGCTCCCACACAGGATTTCTCAGAAAATATTTACGATATGAATTTGAATTTTTATACGCGTGATCAAAATAAGGCTCTTAATAACTTATACATCAATTTTTTAAAAAAATTAATAAAATTTTTTAATTCGAATTTTAAATAATTTTTTTTTTTAAATTTTAAAATTTTTGTCATAGTTGCATTTAAAAAATACTTTTTTTCCACTAAATTTCTTAAAAGTTAGTATAACTTCAAAAGTGCACATTTTTATACCCAATAAAATTAATTTTGTAAATTTTGATCAATTTTATACTTTAGAATCCTGCGCGGGGTAAAATACTAATTTTCATATTTTTGAAAAATTGTCCAATTTTTACTTATTTATAACTTTTTAAATTTTTTCTCAAATTCTCTAAAAATTTGAGAAATATTGTAAATATATATGAATATCATGTGGTAAAAATTTTAAATGATCGTTTTGTTTTATTGTTAAGTTACATTGGTTTGAAGAAGGATGTTTTTTTCGAGTGCACGGATATCTGTTAAGGGTCCTGTAAGCCCTTAAACATCACCCGAATACTCATTTAAGATTAAAGTTTCAGCCGTCCATTTATTTATCACCAAAAAACTCATATAACTATTTCAATGTAGTATGAAAGACATGCACGAGAAAAATTTTAATGTAATCAAGTAACCCTTTTTTGATGGATTGTCTCTCTTTAGTCTGGGAATGTATAAAAAATTTTGAGAGCGAGAAAAAAAGCAATCCATTAATTCAACACGAGATCTCCTGAACTGTTAGACATACAAACTTGAAATTTGGCAGGCATGTTTCTTTTGTCGAGTAGAGACGCACTGAAAACGGGGTTTGCTGTAATCAAATCCCAAGGATGATAAGGAGGAGTGTTTCTATGGTGGTATAGATATAAAATTCGAGTTTTCCAACTATCAGACCCCAAATGTGCTATGCATGTTTTTTTGTTGAGTAAAAAAAGCCTAGAAAAACAGGTTTTATGGAAATTGAATCCAGGGTGGGGTAGTAGATGCTTACACGATAAATACACTTCTTTTTTAGAATTTATAGTCCTGTCCAGTAGCGCACACAGGAATTTTTCACGGGGGAGCGGTCCAGGGTCGAAAATCCCCCATTCTTGCATCATGCTCCTTTTGATTTTGTTGATTTTCGGGAACAAAAAACTAGTTAATGAATAATTAGCATTAATTTATAAAATTAATCATTAATAATAAATACTTAATAAAATTTTACGTACTATATATTTAGAATTTTAACCAATCGGAAAAAAATCAAGGGCCTGGGGGGGTTCGGACCCCTAACACCCCCATGCGTGCGCCACTGGTCCTATCCTTTTATTCTCGAGCTGGGCAAGGTCAACTCAACTTTTCATTCCTACTGTAGTGGGTGGATAAATGAGTACCAAGCTTGCTTGGGGACTTAAACGCTGGGGTCTCGCTTCAGCCTGACTACCTGATCGGGACATCTGCTTATGCATCTCATTGCCCAATGGTCACGTAAACTGGGATGGGCACAGAAGTTCCTGGCCCTCATGGGCTGTTGCGCCACTGAGTTTGAGTCCTATCCTTTTTAAGTCAAGAGGCGAGGACAGTAAAAATGTTTCTCTGTTTTCAATCGAAAGCTTAATGTTAGGACTAAGATATCAATAACTTTAAAATGATATATAGTCACAAAACAGCATGACGTACCCTGGAGGGGATGATAACGATTAAAATATATATGAATGCATATATACATATGTAATAATTCCCTTTAATTTCATCTTAAGCAACTTTATAACTTTATCCCTTAAAAAATAAAGCCTCAGCTTATTTGGAGTAATTTTACATAAGATATCCTCGAACGATGTCTTTCCCCCAAACACGAGGTCCATCCAAGGAAGTCATGTGGATTTGGGAAAACATCCGGTTCCCTCTTCATATAAAAACCGGGATTCTTTGGAAAATTCACCCCGCTTCTTGTCCTCGACATGTAATACGTACGCGTGTAATACTTTTTATGCTGTGTGATTTCTGTGCTAAGTGTCATCCATATTTGTATTTGTATCTAAATGTGAAATAAAGTGGAATAACTTGCTAAAAGATGGTTCCTCATCAATACAAAATCCTCTCTGCATGCTTTTCCATTCTCAGCCAAATGATCAGTAATTAAGTAAATAAGTCATGCCACTTGCCACAACATCATATACCGTAAATTTCGGCGTGTAATGCGTACTTTTAACACAAAAAATACGATCGAAATTTAGGGTGTGCGTTATACCCCGGGTATAAAAGTGAAAGTTTTAAAAATAAAAAAAGTTAAGCATAGAAAAAATTAGCCTTCTACAAATATCGAAATACTGCTTATTTAAAAGAAATGGCACTCCTTATGAACTTAAATGGTTGTTCTAGAAGTGTACTATTTTTTTTCTATACCTTGGAAAAATACCTCGAATAAATGACTTCAAAACATAAGAGCATTGCATATGTACATTTAAGGTTTCTTTGTAAGTAAACGATACTTTAAAAAAACTAAACACATGCTTTTATGGTTGATCGTTTTTTTGTTTGTTGTATTTGTATTAACCATGAGTGGTTTCGCTTTATGGTTGTAACTTAATCTCTTAGTCACCAAATCTAGAAACAGGATTTGAAATTAGTCGCCAAATATGGAAATGGGAAATCATTAATCATGACCAGGACAATGTAACAAAATTATGAAATTATTGTATTGTGTCATCTGTCCTTCACAAGCAAAATTTCGAATTAATCTGACCTTTTACAGTAAGTTTAAGAGTACATACAGGTGAAGCTAGTAAAAACGTATTAAAAAGGAAGTGTGCGTTATACGATGAACATACCAAAAAATTAAAAAATTCAGTTCGATTATACGCTGGATTTTACGGTATATACACTCAGGAACATTGAAAATAGCGACCCAAGAAGAAAGCATCGGATTGAAATGAAATTTAATACACAAAATGACACAGATGAGAGATTCACTTGATCTCAAAAACAAGACACTTAAATGTATACAGGGTGTGCAACAACACAAATACTGGGCAACTTCAATAGCGCGTTGGACCACCTCCAGCTGCAATACATACAGCCACACGGTCCGGCATTGAGTTAATTAGACACCTTATGTTGTCCTCAGGCAGATGGGCTCACAAATCTTGAACAGCCAACTCTAAATCATGTACAGAGTGACACGATGGCGTCTGCCATTTTAGCAGATTCCACACGTGCTCTACAGGGGACAAATCGGGGGAGCGGACCCGCCATGAAAGAGTCTGAAAATGACGTAGGAAGTCTTGAGAAACTCTTGCTGTATGCGGACGAGCATTATCTTGCTGGAAAATTGCCCCTGAGAGACCATTTAGGAAAGGTCCTACATGGGGTCGAAGAATATCATCAACGTAACGTTGGCCCGTTAAGGTTCCACGCATCACAATTAAAGTGGACCGGCTATCATAGGCTATGGCCCCCCAGACCATTACACCAGCTGTGCGGGCAGTGTGACGTAGAACAGTGTGGGGGGAATTGTACCGCTCACCAGGGCGCCTCCACACCCGTACACGGTTATCATCTGTCCCCCAAACAAACCGGGATTCACCTCTAAACACAACCTTTTGCCAATCTGTGACATTCCACATTGATCTGGCTTGCCACCACTGTAGACGCAGTTGCCGATGTTCCGGTGTTAAAGGGAGTGCATGGAAAGGGCGCTTGGATTTAAGATTTGCTTCTGCAAGGTGTCTGTAAATTGTTTGTGGAACAATTGCTACGCCTATGTCTACTCGTATCGTTGAAAGAGTCACTGTAGGGTCCACAAGTGCTTGCCGCACGATCCTTCGATCCTCTCTCCTCGTGGTCTTCCTGGTCGCTCCAGACCCGGTTTTCTGCACGTGGGTACCTTCTCGTTTCCACTGCTCCCAACAATTTTTAACGGCACACTCCGAACGATCCACCTGGACAGTAACACGGCGCTACGACCAGCCTGCAGTTTTCATCCTGATGATCAGGCCTCTTTCAAACTCGCTTAACTGTGAGAAATGTCTTCTAGCACGTTTACCTGGCATGTTTCGCTTACCAAAGTCTTCCTACTATCGGCGGGTGATCGTCACGTTTATGAATCTTCGAATTTGCGCTGGCTTATATAGCACCCTCTTCCTGATTGTAGCGCCACCTCGGCGTGTATGAGCATACGTATTGGCACAAAACTTGGATCATTTGCATATCACATTACGCTGTACTTATTTGAAAAGTTTCGCGATTGTATTTAGCTTTCTTCTTGGATCGCTATTTTCAATGTTCCTGTGTGTATATCGGAGGTCAAACCACAGTAGTTTGATACCGTGTAAGCTTATCGTTAAGCGGAGAAAAGTATTAACAGTAACTACATTTTATTCGGTATCCATTCGTGTATAATATATAAATTTTTTTATTTCTAATGGCAGATCATGAACAGTCATTACAGAGATCATCAATCTACCCAGTACACCACCGAACGCTGGTATCTCTATTTAATGCGGCGTCATATTGCCGGATACCAACCACTGAAGGGAATTTTGACGCCCATTTACCTCCCTAGAGGGAGGCGCCTGAGCTCTGATGATGCGAACCTGTACTAGGATTTAATTTTCCCTAGAGCACCCGCTAAGGATCTTTTACGTGCCGTATAATCATACGACATGGCCGCTGTCAATTTTCTGCATCATGAAAATCCGTCGAACACGCAACCCTGGGTACAGAAGGCCAGCGACAAACCAATTGTGCCTCTTAGCCGACTTCCTGTATAATATACGTAGCATTATAATTATTTTATTAATATTTCCTTAAGATATATATTATACATTTATTAAATTATAATTAATATACAATTAAAATTAATTTTATTTAAAAGTAAAGTCACCTTACGATTGAAGTAGATCACATTTCTTGCAAGATATGAACCTTTGCGACAATTTTGTGCGTGTAAGATACAGTTAATTATCTGCAAATAACTCTGTAGTCCTTTCTTAAGTAAATATACATTTCATCTTAAAATAGATACATAGCGACAAATTTCAACAACAAAATAACGAAACTGAAAGCGTTCAATCATTATATCTCATTCTAATTGAGTTACATCGTTCTACAAGCACACACGGTCACCAAAATCGAGAAAGCAATAAATTCCTTTTTAATATCTTGGAAGGGCACTCAAGAGTTTTGTTTCCTGTCTCCGCCCAAAATCCCCAAAGGCTATCACACCCTGGACAGTGGTCTCTGGCAATTTTTCATTCCGTACCCTACCTTTGGCAAGGAACAGCGCCAGAAAAATGATTTTCAGAAATAATCTCGTTATAACGCAGGCCAACCTATTCATCTTCTATTCCCTGGACTACGGAATCAAAGCCGTGTTTCTGGCTATTTCCTTCACAGTTTTCTTTTCGCTCTGCTGACATGAAGGAAGCTTCTTGAATTACATTTCATCAAGGTTCTGCCGCTCCCTTGTGCATTGTACCTCACGTGTTGTTTAGGCGTTCGTCTATCCTATCTTATTTATTATTATTTCTTGCTGCTATTCCTCTCTCCTTTCTTTCTTTCTTCTTCTTCAAATAAAAAGAAAACCCAGAGAAAAAAAAAAAAGGCAAGGCTTTTGATCAGAAGTTTCCCCTCCGAAGATTCAACCTAGTCTGTTATTTTTCCCCTTGTCCAACACCTTTCTCCGGTGAAGTTTTTCGGTTCTTTTTTTCATTCTGCCTAAGTTTATTTTCAGGCTTTTATTTGGAATAAGGGGGAGGGGGTTCTTTCGGAAAAAGGAGTGAGGGAGGGATGGGTGTTGGTAGAGGTCTTTTCGTCTTTCTCGTCAACACACCCATTCTCCTGGGATTAGATAAAATAGCATTTGCTTCATCTCCAGTTCTGGATTCCCTTTTGGTGTTTGGGACTCAAGTCCGAAGTGTTTTCGCTTGAGGTGCCGCAGCGTACCTTTGGGTATAGGGAATTGGTAAGAATTTCGAAATAAGGGTGTGGTCAAATTTACGGATGAGGCAGTAAAATGTCAGAAAATCCAGAAACAAGTTCCCAGAGGTACGATCGAGTTGGTAGTTAGAAACCGATCTCGGTTTGAGTTTTCATTACAAATATGAATTATTGCTCACGGACGAAATATTTTGCACTGTCGGGACTAAGCAATGACGGTTAAATCCTAATGAAACGGTAACAAAACGATTTAAAAGGTGAAAGACCTTCGGGTTCTGTCAAAGTGTGAGAAGTCATAGATATTTCAAAAGGGAATTCGTTTTAATGATAATTACTAGGTAAAAATCTCAACGAAAATTACGTAACGCAATATGGAAAAGCTAATGAAAATCAATAATAATTTGTGAAAGATATTAATGAAATTAGAAGTAAAATCATCAAATCCCGAAAAAGGATTTCGATCTTTAAAAGAATTATTTTTATATATGAATGGTTGTCATGGAAACATTTATTATCGATATATTAATTAGTTTAAAAATAATTAAAGGTCAATAAAAATGCTGAAATTAGTACCTTTTATGTTAGAAAGTGAGTAAGAGTTTATTAACGTCGCAATTTAAAACAACACAAAGACAATTGGTGATGAACCTTGTAAATTTGAGTCGTGGTCAAGTGAGGAGGATCACACTTGAGCTGGCACCCACTCTCATAACTTCCACCCCCTACCAGTGGGAGAACTTTGAGTCATGATAGATTTAGCGTGCATCAGCCTCTCTATAACACGGGTCTTCAGGGTACCAGGACCCTGAACCTACAACTCAACAAGACCAGCAACGAGCTTGTGCCATGACCACTAGCGCGGCTGCTTATATTAGAGAGGGATAGGAATTAGTAATAAACATGAAACTTATGAAGCACAAAATAATGTTAAATTTGAGTAATAACAAGTTGAATGTTGCGCACAAGTTGAATGAGACGTATATTTACGTCTCATACGTTAGATACATATAGACGTATATATACGTTAAATGCTCCCGACGTATATATACGTCTTTCCGAAATACCAAATTTTTTTCTTTGCGCTGCTATCAGTAATAGTATTTATTCCAACTCTTTGGAATGGAGTAAAATAACCCTGACAGTAATTGTGAAAAATTAACTTATTTCGGAGAAAAATTTACTTGTTAATGTCTTTTCTTTTCCCTACAGTAAATCGCATACCTACGCTTATGTGAAAACCGGGGTATTGGGGAGAAATTAGCATAACTTTTAAGCTGCATTTAAGCGGTTAAAGGTATTTTTGAAATTTTATTAATAAATCAAGTGATATCTATACTACTATTTTTTTCCTCTTCAAAAGTTTCAGTTAAAAATATGCAGGTTTGTAACATAAAATACCATTCATTTTAAATCTTAGCTACATAGACAGATAATTAGAAACTAAAACAGAATAAAAAATATAAGCTCTAAAGTGATTTCATACACAGTTCAAGCATATTTCTCTAGAAATAAAAGGTTATTAAATTCAAGCAAGTTTAAAATGCAATAATTAAAGAAAATACTAGTTTTATTTTTCAAATTTCTTTTTTTTAATGTAAAATTGCTATCTCTTTAAAAAATTGTTCTTTGGTTTCATTTTTTTAAAATAAAAATGCTTGAAACTAAATTTAATTATAAATTCAATTTCAGTAGAGTTTTCAAGTAACCATTACTAAAATTAACATATTCTTTTTATTTTTTAAAAATACAGAATTGGTGAAATCTTAAGAAAAGAGCTTTCTGTTATATCTGTTATCAGTTTAATTGAATAAATATATAGCCTGTTTAAATTATTCACAAGAATAAAATCCTCTTCTTGGAAACAGTTTAAATAACTATATTATTAACTTTGCAACAAAGTTTAAAATAAAGTTGTCATTTTTAATCTAATTATTCTAAAAAGCATTTTAAAAGACGAAGTTATTCTTGACAATTTAAATTTTCAAACTTAGGAGTAGATTATAATATTTAATTTAATTTTCTAACAAGAAGGATATTCAACACTGAAAGAATTTCGTATTCTAATTTGGTTTCCATAGTTACATTTATTTGAACAAATTTGATTCCATTCTTTAAACAAACGTCTGAGATTTTTTATTTGAATTTAATAAAATTTTAAGGAATTACAATTTCTTTAGACTGTGAAGATTGATTCAAAGTTTTACTGTAGGTGGTTTATTATCTTATTTTAAATATTTATAAGTAGCAAGCAGGAATACTAACATATATTTTTTTAATGCAAATGTTTTATTTAAAATATAGATGTGGTTTAAAAACAAAACAAGACTTTCTGATACGATATATTATATTTTACTTTTGTTTAAATAATTAAAATACTGTATCGAAATTTATAAAAGTAAAATAAATTAAGATATATACTTAGTAAATTTTGAATAATATTTTGGTCATAAAAGTATCATAAATATCAATGTAATTTTTATATTAATTTTATTTAGCGGTTCTTTTGTAATCGATTTATTATCAGAAAATTTCTCTTAAATTATCAAAAATACAGCTTAGACTTTGAAAATGAAATTACAGCATAAACGTTTTAGAAAAGATAATATAAATATAAAAATAGAATTAAAAATTTTAACTTTTTTAAGTTTAAATTCTAATAGTAATATGCATATAATTAATAACTGTTTGTATATTTTGTGTTCTTAGTCGTCCTGTTGATGTAAAAATAGTACGGGAACATTACATAGTAACGTTTTATAAATATATGTTATATAACAAATAAAACATTTTTAAATATTTAATCAGTTTTAAATAATTAAATTTTATTGCAACTTTTCGAGCATTGAAATAATAATCATACAATTTGTTCTAAAGTGACAGAAAAATAGAAATAAAATAAAAATTCTTAACTTCTGAGGGTTATTTTAATTCTACAACGTATTATTTCATTAATTACAACAGCATTGGTTCTTTTCATGATTTTAAGGCAAAAAAGTATCTTTCAGTTATTAAAAGGAAATTTAAAAATCAATTACGAAGTCACAACATTTATTTTACCCATGAGATGCAATTAAATTCGAATGTGCATTGAGCATTGTACCTTAGAGGTACATTTAAATATATTTCTTAAGGAATTAATAGTCTAGGTCTCAGAGAACAGTAATTTGTACAGGTTTGAAGAATAAACACCATACATTTTTCACTAAAAAGAATCAGTGTTAATGTGTAATATTTGTAATGTATTTATGTATTTGAAAGGAGTTATTCACTACCTGATATTGCTTTTTTACATCTCAAATTACTATTTTAGATGTTACTTTAAACAGAATTCATTATCACCCTATTGATTTACCGTGTATCTCGGCATATAATGAGCCCTTTTAACCCAAAAAAAAATAAGATTGAAATTTATGGGTGGACTTTATACGCCGGATGTAAAAATGACAGCTTTTAAAAATAAAGAGAAGATGAGCATGAAGAAAAATATTTTTGTATACATCTAAATATTGTTTATTTAATGGAAACGACGTGCCATATGAACTTTCATTATTGGATAACATGAAAAGCTCGTCAGATTTGTTTTCCGTACTATCTTCAGGCACATGATTAAATTCTAAAGGGTGTTTTTTTAGAGGTATAGAACTTTAAATTGCAATAAAACAACGATGTATTATTCGATTGACATGAATTTTTTTTATTCGAAAGATAATCTTGTGGCATTACATTTTAAATATGATTTCTGGCATAGGACTGCCACGGCTGGCTCGGATGTAGTCCAATCTGGACGTCCAATTTTCGATGACTTTTCAAACATTTGTGGCTGTATGTCGGCAATAACACGTCGAATGTTGTCTTCCAAATGCTCAAGTGTTTGTGGCTTATCCGCATAGACCAATGACTTTACATAGCCCCACAGAAAATAGTCTAGCGGTGTTAAATCACAAGATCTTGGAGGCCAATTCACAGGTCCAAAACGTGAAATTAGGCGGTCACCAAACGTGTCTTTCAATAAATCGATTGTGGCACGAGCTGTGTGACATGTTGCGCCGTCTTGTTGGAACCACAGCTCCTGGACATCATGATTGTTCAATTCAGGAATGAGAAAGTTAGTAATCATGGCTCTATACCGATCACCATTGACTGTAACGTTGTGGCCTTCATCATTTTTGAAGTACGGACCAATGATTCCACCAGCCCATAAAGCGCACCAAACAGTCAGTTTTTCTGGATGTAACGGTGTTTCGACATACACTTGCGGATTAGCTTCACTCCAAATGCGGCAGTTTTGTTTGTTGACGTAGCCCTTCAACCAGAAGTGCGCTTCATCGCTAAACAAAATTCGCTTATGAAAATGGGGAACAACGGCAATCTCGTGTTGGGCCCATTCGACGAATCTACTCCTTGCTTGATGATAGTTTTGATGAATTGCCAAACCAAACGGAGAATAAATCACTTGACAGCTGTTAAATCGGTCGCCATCTTGGAAAGTAATGCCAACTTAAACTTCTATACCTGAAAAAAAAACACTCTTTATTTCATCTTCACCATCCCTTGTTACTTTGATCCATAAACAAAGAATCATTCTCCGTTTCATCTAGGCTTTTAGATTTTTTTAGACTGGTAGAACGCTTTTGGCCACTTTTTGTAAACTTTTTTTTCATCTTTTAGCATCCACATACTTTTCAATACCTTTTATTTTTGCGCTTTAGACTTTTAGTTGTGTACCATTGTTCAAAAGCTTGGTATAATACTTTGAATGAATCACTTAAAAGGTGAGAGCATTATATATGTATTTACTGTAAAGTCGACAAGGTTTGCAGTGACTTTATGACTACGTATTCAAACTTCACTTCAGACTAAGATTATCTATGGTGTAATGAGGACTGATTTTTGTATTCGAAGTCCTGGCTTGGAGGGGTTAGGAAGTTTGTAGATACAGTTCCAGTTAAGACAGTGCTTCTCAAACTTTCAATACTTGCGACCCAATATTCAAACATAATTTGAATCGTTCCTCTCTCCTCCATATAACAACAATGTATGGAATTCAATAATACTATACTTTGACCCTAAGGCTAAAATACTACTTAACCTTTTAAGTGCCACTGGCTTATATATGCGTCTTTCTTAAGTATGATATTTTCTGTTCTCTTCCATCTATAAAATTATTCCGAAGGCTTTGGAATGTATTAAAAGGACCTTGGCAGTGTTTGTGAAAGACTTTCTTATTTCAGAGGATTTGCGATGACAGTGGAGAGCGAATCCCGGAACTGTTAATCGACAGTTGAGGGATTAATTATAAACCGTACAAATTATTAAGAAAAGTGTTCATTTTTATACATAATTATATATATGACAAGACCATGGGGGTCTCTGGGGATTGTTAAAGTTGTCCTTAACTGACTATTGTTAAATTAATTATAAAATACATTGCGTAGTACTGAAACATTTATATAAGTAGTGCATTATATCAGTCCAAATGTGTATTTTATTTTTTATTATGTCAGAATGTGTATTTTGTTTGTTTACTTTCAGTAAATTAATAATTTTCTTCTAAATACTTTTTTGTTTTCGACATTTCAATACGCTCGCGTCCCCCTCGCAGTGTTATCACATCCCCCCCCTTGGAGGGCATGCTTCACAATTTGAGAAATGCCGAGTAAAGATATTGTTCTTGCAACTTAGTTAAACCTTACAATTTTTTTTCTACGGTCAGAAACTCATTATACGTCACTAAAGCGATGTTAATTCTAATACAAGTAAATAATGACAAACTAAAAAAACTTTCAAGGAAATTTTATATACAGTCAATGAAAATCTTCGGATTTATAAATTTAACATTTGAAAACAGATTCATAAGACCTTCCCTTTTTTCGAAGATGATAAATATTGTAAAGCTACGAAAAGTAGTTATACAAGCTTTTCAGCACGAACAGGAAGTATATTTTATGCAACATATCAATTTTGATTATGTTGAGTGCGTTATTAAATGTATTAAAGTGTGATTGACTGTGTTCGGAAGCAGGATTTCGGAAAAAATCGTGTAATCGATTATTTTTTTTTTGAAATTTAGCGTCCATTGAACTGGAATACACATATAAAATTATTTTAGAAATATTATAACAGAAAAAATTCTTTAAATACAGTAATTTGGCAAAAAATGAAGAAATAATGGTATATTTACTATACATTCTCCTTTTACGGGAAATATTTTTACAAAAATAATATTTTGCTTATATATATAACCAAGACTTCTGTACAAAAGGCGTGAACTAGTATTTTTTAAATATATAATTTAGAAGAAGATTTATTCATATTTTATTACATCAGAGTACAGACATTTTAACAAAAAACACCCATGGTAATTTCAATTGACCATAACTCTGAAAACAATGTGTGTTTTTAAAAAAATCATAGTTCAGGTTCTGTGTAGAGAAAAAAAGAAAAGTACTATCTTTTTATGTAGGCAAATATTATCATTATAGAAGCAGTTTTAATAAAAATAGAATGTTTTGGAAATATGTCATGCTTTCTCTTCATGTTATGTTTTGCAAAAAAATTACACTTAAATACTTTTTTCATGTAATAATATTCTTAAAATAATTTTATTTGTATGTTCCTTTTCAACTGATACTAGAAATAAAAAAATCTTTCCATTTATGCTCTTTTTCAAAATCATGTTTCGAACATATTCAGTCAATCCTCTTAGTGAAGTGGTTCTCAAACTTTCACTACTGGCGACCCAATTTTCAATTATAATTTTTTTCTCGTCCCCCAAATAATAATGTATTGAATGCAATAATAATGCACTTTTTGGCGCTAAAGCTACAATACGATCATAATTATAAACCGTAAAAATTACCAAGAAAAGTATTTAATTTTGTATATGTTACTTTTAAGTAATTTAAATATATATATATATATATATATATATATATATATATATTTATTTCTTTACTTTTTAGTTCGATTCACTATAAAAGTGTGTTTTTTAGTTTGTTTTAAAACTATAATTTATTTTATAATTATTTTTACTATACACGATAAAAATCCCAATTCCAGTGAATAATTTAATTAAGAGAAAATATAGTTATCTATTTTCAAGGACTTTTCAATTTTTCTTTGATTTTTTGAGAAAAATCCAATAAAACTAAAGAAAATGTTCTAAATCTGCGTGCCCTTAATAAAGGACATAAATCACAGACACTTTTCTCTAACAATACAGGAATGTTATTTTACAGAAAAACTGTCATATTTTGTTCGCGTTATTGTAGTTTTGCTGTTGCTTGATGATCTATAAATAGCATTTTGAACTTTTTCTTCCTTGTGTCTTTCAGACAACGCGAAGTGCTACATTTATGGCTTCATAGTTTTCTCCATAGAATTCTTTAGGCAGCATTCGAAAATTTCAATTCAACTTAAACGTTTCATGTCTATTGCTTTTCTCATATTTACTTATGCTATCTTGATTAATATGCATTATTTCAGCAGGTTTTTCAATTGCTTGATCAGTTTCAACTTCCTTCAATAGAGATCATAGATGCTAATTTTTTTTATATTCTGCTCATTTACATTTATAAACCATACTAAGTCTTACAACACAGCAATAAAAACCACAAAATTGTTCATGGGGGAAAGTGTAGCATGTTCATAGAAAATATTTTGGAACAAAAGTGGTCGTGCAGGGAACTCGATCAAAACTAGTAACTTGACTGTATAAAAACTTTTTTGCAACCCCCCAAAAAAAAAAAAAAGAGGGCGAAATGTGATAAATTCATTTTAGTTCTCATTAAGACAGTCCTATTGGAGGATACTCTGTCAAGGTCATTGGTAACAAATAAACAGTTTTCCCAGAATTAACTATTTCGTGTACATGAGATGACTTTGCGCATCGCGTGAACGATTCCGTGTTAAAAGAGTATCCAATAAAACATATGGATTTTAGTTCTAAAAAAGAATTGCGCAAAAAGTTTTTCGTTATGCATTATATGTTTCAGAATACTCATAAAAATACATCTTGGCCAAATAATCCTTTAAAGTGCTCAATATGCTTACCCATTTTTCATATATCTCATTCACATGGAAAAAAAAGCAACAGAAAAATATTATTTACAACTTTCCTAAAAGAAAAAGAGATGGAATGAAACATACCAGTAAGTTTGAAGGTCAAATATATGATAGTCAAAAGTAGTATTTTAGGGGTTAAAAGAAACGTAATAAAAAAATCTCTCATCGTGGGATTACAGTAAAGCAATCAAAATGACTTTTTTTATTTGGTTATAAGATCAAAGATAGCTAATGAGTGTTTGAAGAGGAATCTTTTATCTTTGACGATCACCAGATGGTATATATAAAAATTATATCAGTGTAAATGTGCATTTTTTATTAAGTCAGAAAGCATTTTGTTTTTCTTCATTCCAAAAAATTATTTTTTTAAACCTTTTATTTTCAATATGCTCGCGCCCCCTTCGCAGGGTAACCGTGCCCCCCACAGTTTGAGAAACACTGCCTTAGTGCATATAGTAAAAAATGCTTTTATTAACAATTATAATATATAGTGGATGTGTGTTGTTGTGACTAATGCCACTTGCCTGACGATGTCAGATCGAGGCCTACGAAATTCATCGCGGCTAAGGGCTAGAATTTTTACGCCTGTCGTTAGCCTTAGCTTTGAGCACCATTCAGGTGAAAGTACGATTTTGCTTGGTTTCACCCCAATTTAGAGGTAGAAAACCCTGGGGGTGGTCAGGGGCCTCCCACCTTTCTTCTTCCACCAACCACACGAGAAGACTTGCGGCTCGACGGCTATTTAGAGTACCCCCATGGCGCAAAGGCACTATACATTTACAAAAATCCATGAAAGTAATGCAAGATGAATAGTTTTCCACTAATTTAGGCTTATAATAAATATGTTTTACTGAAACCAAGACTCAATATACACAGTTATAGTCAAATTTATGTAAAAAGCATTATTGGTTTACATTTGTACCGCTATTAAAATACATTAGTTCTTAAAAATATTTATTTTATATATCTTCTATTATTCTAAAATATCTGAATTGTAAAGGAAGTAGCAAGGAAAAAGAGAACTTTCTGAGCTAACACTCCCTAATATAAAGAGGAATGTAGAAGAATTCAAAAGAAGAAAAAAAATAATCCTAAAAAATTGAAAAGGGAGGAATCCCCTTGGTAAGGGTGCATCCCTTCAACTACCACTATCAGAATTTGATAAATGTTGTCAGTTGTCACATGAGCACCCTTCATCCATTCATCAACAACGATATTAAATTTTAGTGTGTTCCCCTAAATGTCCATCGTACTACCGCTACCGTTTCCAGTATACATGTATGCATACATGAATGTGAAACTACATTATGTAAGGCCATTTTAAGAACAAATTGACCATTTCATTTTATGGAAAATTATTTTTATAATAAATATTTAAAATGTAGGAAATATTTTATTGTCTTTTAAAATTTAATTTGCTGTTATATAATTTTTTTCATTTGTTTTTCAAATTTTTCCTTTTTCTTTTTTTTAATAAATTATTCTTTTTGCATACAGCTGGCAATATTACTAATTTCATGGACATAATGAAATAGCGATTATTGCTTAGAGCCGGAGTGAGCATTAAGTCGATGCCGATCGACCGGTGGACCGCCAAGGACATTTTGGGGTGACTGCCTTCACTAAGACCTAATAATCATTTCCTCGTACGAAGGTCCAGAAATATTTTAAAATTACGGGGGAAAAAATTCGAATTACAAGAAAAAAGTTAGCTATATAGAAAATACACTTCGCTATTTGGAGGTTATTTTGTCAAGAAAATTGTAAAATTTTCTAAATTCCAGGAAAAGTTCACTAAATAGAAGAGAGAGAAATAGAGGTTCATAGAATAAAGGTTTTACCACATTGTAGACCAGGGATGGCGAACCAGTGGCAAGCGTGCCATCAATGGCACGCGACACAATATTTTGGGCACGCCAGCCATCGAAATGGTTTGCATTTTATTTCAAAATAACAAAATTCACTATGAAGTATTACAAATAAGCACGAGTTATCGGTCACGGAGAGGTGGGGAATACAGTCGTTTTTTTTTTGTTATTGTCTTGCCTTAGTTACGACGTGGACTACAGTTGCTTATGATGCAAAATTAGTCTGCGTATAGCATAGTCAATTTCGTTCACGCAACTGTATTTTAACTCTTATTTAACATAGCTAGTTCAGCAAAAGAACAAAAAGTGCATGATATTAAGTGCAGCAGAGAATTTCAAACTTGGCGAATCTAGAAATATGTTTTTTTATTAGTAAAGGCGGTAAAGCGGTGTGTGTTTTATGTTCTTGAACAGTGGTATGCAGAATATTGTCTGTAAAACGGCATTTTGAAACAAATCACAAATCCTCTTGTCGAAAAAGTGAACCACAGCAAAAATAATTAATTGCTTAGAAACCATTTGGCAGATGATTCCAATTCAGCTTGCATTCTACTAAAAGTAACATCTTAGAATCCTAAAAAGGCTACTTGTCATCCAATCTGCAACAACAGAAGTCACACTAATGTTACTTTAATTCGAATTACACGTATAACTTAAACATTTACAACTATACGCTGTGAAATGTATTTTTTCGTAGTAAATAAAGAGTTTTTAAGTTGTTAATATCTAGTTTTATATTATTTTCGCAATAACCGCACCTCAAAATTATTTGACGGCACGTCTATATCTCATGTCTATACCTCATTAAACACTTCTTCAGAAAAAAATGGCACGTTCATTCATAAAGGTTCACCACCCCTGTTGTAGACCTTCGTTAAGCTCATTACACCTACGCCATTATGTGGACCGTAACTCCTTGAAAGAATTAGATGTAGCCCTTACCCTGGAGAAGTATGCCCACTCCTGGTTTAGAGTTTGTACAATAATTTTCTAAATATTTATTAGATATTGCATTTTTCCGAACTTTTTGTAAAATAACTATTGAAATGTATTTCTATTGTTTATAATGAATTCTTCTATGGCCTCAGTTTTAGCTGTGATGAAGCCTTTATGCATTGATACTCCGGGATTTGTTGTGAGTTCAATTTCTTCGTGCCATAATTTTGGCCATTTTGAAACTTTAATTACTTACTTCTTTTGGCATTTTATGTACACTTTTGAAGATCAATTTACAGTACTACAAACAGAAGGGGAAGGTTATAATGCCATTCATACCAGGTTTAACCCCAGATAAAAGCAGTCCTCAGACTACTATATTTATTATGTATTGACATCTATATTGAAATTTTTGTGTGTGTTCTCTCTCTCTCTCTCTTTCATGTTTTTATAGTTTAAAAAATATAAAAGCTACAAAATAATTTTAAAAAGCTTTGAAAGTTATTTTTTTCAGAGTTGATATTAATATGAAATGTTGTATGTTTAGTTTTGCCAAATTTAAAAAGTAGGAATTTTATAGTGAAAATTGCTTAACTGTGCCAAACTTTAACAAAGTAGGAAAAAAAATGTAATGATTTAAATCGTATCCTTCAGAGACTACATTAAAAATGATTTTTAGAAAAAAGAGAATAAATTTATTTAAATCTACCACAATTATAAATAAAATAAAAATAATGATTCTACTAATAAAATAAAAACCATAGGTGAACTTAACATTGAATAAAAAAATAACTATAGCAAATTATTTTAAACTATTCTAAATCAAGCGTTTTGTTAGAATCTAAAGCAAAACAAAAACAAGACAGTCCCATTCTTTCTCTATTGATATCACTCTCTCTTAAAATGTATGCAAAATATTTAACAGCTGACATTCGAACTTTTTGTACTTTTTCCGGCATAAACATTCCCGCAAGAAAAAGGCTTTCTTAAAGTTTTAAAATAACATTTCGCGATAAACTTCCTGAGCAAGACTTAATCTTCAGACGCCAACTTTCAAAAGAACACAAATAAAAAGTTTTTTTTTTATTTATTTGTTTTTTATATCTTCCCAGAAATTCACTGAAAGCTTCCCTCTTCGCCATTTTTGTAGAAACCTTTTTTTCTCTCTCTCTCTCTTCCAGTCTGGCGAACATCGAAAAGGTAATTTTTATGCATACCAATATTTACCTACCCTACGCAAAATCTTTTCATAACGGTTACAATAATGAAACGGAGGCATCTGGGGTATATTCCGCTGCAATGGCGAAACTGACATTTGCATACGCTTCATATTCCCCCCTTTTCAGCAACGCGGCTTTACACCTAGATTCTTAATGACATCTAACGCCACCAATATGAAGATGCGTGTCAAATAGCGCCATCTGGCGGTTAGGTCGTATCATTAATGCCGAGAGAGAAGTTACACTTCTAGATTCTCCTTTATTTATCTACAGTGTTTTTTTCCCTCCCCCTTTCAAACAGTTCTTCTCTTTTGCATATCAAACGTCAGTCCTTATTAAAAAACGAACTTTGTGCTTTTGTGCGTATGCAGGCGAAAGCCTTCCAAAACTTGCTACTTACATATGCAAGGGACTCAAAAGAAAAGCTTGCCGACTTTTTGGGTACCTTTTTTCATTATTTGATATCATTATTATATCATTCCTTCTCAGTACAATTTGTGCTTCTCTGCTTCTTAAGCAGAAACATTTTAAGAATAAATAAATATATATATATAAACGTACACACACATGTACAGTCGGACCCCAATTTACCGAGGCCCTATTTAACGAATTTCTTTTTAAAAGATACATTCTTTTTGTCTGGAACAGAAAAATACTTTTCTTGTAAACAACAAATTTCGACGGGAAAGGATGCAGACCATTATTAGTCTTTACAGTTGCAGAAGAGTCATGAGTGTAATTTGTCGAGGGAGTTTTGAATAGGACAGGAAATTTCATTCTTATCAGTATTTTAATAGCTGAGTAACAAGTGTGTATTTTCTAACTATGCATATTTTTTGTGTATTTTTTTTGCTTGTTATAGAATTTCCAAAATGCAAGTGGAAAAAATTTGTACTTAATAGCCATGATATTACGAATAACCCCGAATAAAATGTTCGATCCCGCAGCATTCGTTAAATCGGGGCTCGACTGTATGTATATCCAAACGTATATATAAACAAACGTATACGTATAAAAACACATACATCGAGGGGGGGGACATGCGGCATGTACCCGAGTTCCCTTTTCATTTTTGTTTTATAGTTGTCTTTCGAGAAATCGGTCTTTTAAGAGATGATTTTCAAATTTCACAATTCATACCGATTCACTGCATAATTCACCGCTACAAAATATTTAAAATATCCTGATGTTATGAAAACAGTGTTACACACTGTAAATTACGTTCGCACCAAAGCAAACAAATCATCGTCAATTCAAAAATTTCCCTACAGTATTAAAGGACGAAGAACTTCCAAATGACCAATTTCTTTTGCATTGTTAGATGGTTATATAACTATAACGTATTAAATCGATTTGTTTGATCCGACAACTCTGCATTTCTAAAAGAAAAGGAAATAACCTATTTAGAATTACACGATGACGAGTGGTTACTAGACAATATGTTTTTGACTGATGCCATGGAACATTTGCAAACACTGAATTTACAATTGCAGGGCAAAGATAGAATAATATGTGACCTCTCACAGTGTATATTTAGTTTTCAAACTGAACTACAACTTTTCAAAAGGACATTAAAAATAAAACATTTTGCCATTTTCCTCGAATTAAAAAAATTTGTTCCAATATTAAACAAGAAAAACTCAACGATTATACAAAAAAGCTAGAAGGAATATTGACAGAATTCCAAAATGGATTTCAAGACTTGAAATATTTTAAATCGTCTCTTGATTTTTTTCTGAATCCATTTGAAATTAAGGTATCCGACTAAGTTCGGAACCGTGATTTTCAAAAGCGCATAAATGGATAATATCTATGATATTTAGTGTCACTTAAATTAGTAAATGTATATAAAATTGTTTTAAGAATATTATCACAATAAAAAATATTTAAGTACAATATTTTGACAAAAAATGAACGTAGAATTACCATTTTCAAAGTATTCTTTTGTGAAAAATGCTTCTATTACAATAATATTTTGCCTGTATATAGCACAGACCTGTCTACAGAGGCTCAACTAGAATTTTTGTAATATATAACTTAAAAATGGGTTTATCTATATTTTACGACAACAGAGGGGAGAAATTTTAAGAAAAAAACGCCAATAATTATTTCAATGGGTGGTAAATCTGAAAATAATGTGAACTTTTCAAAAATTCTAGTTGAGTCTCAATAGAGAGGTCTGAGCTATACAGGCAAAATATTATTATAATAGAACCATTTTTCATAAAAGGAGAACATTTGGAAAAAAGATTATTCTAAGTTAATTTTTTAACAAAATATTATATTTAAATAAATTTTTTTTGCCAAAATGTCCTTAAAAAATTTAAGTATGTATTCTAATCTGAGTGACACTAAATATCATATCCATTTATGCGCCTTTTTAAAATCACGGTTCTGAACGTAGTCGGATGCCTTAACATAATTCAAAGGGAGTTTTTTCCATTTCCAATTTAATTATGACCCAAAAAGTCTCTAGAGAATTAGAATTAATAGAGATACAAGAAGATTGATCTCTACAATTAAGATATAAGTCAACGCCGATTACAGAATTTTGGAAATTTGTACCAGAATCGAAGTATCCTGAATTGAAAAAGGTTGCTTGTCGAATTATTTCAATATTCGGAACAACGTACTTATGTGAATAATTTTATTCCACTTTAAAATTCGTGAAATCCAAACACAGATCAGTAATAATTAACCAGCATCTCGAAGAATTACTAAGAAGTTCTGTCACCAATTATTCACCAAATCTTATAGAATTTTCAAGAGAAGTAAAATAAATGTGTTTAATTTTTAATATTTAAATTCAATACACTTATTTTGTACTTTAATTTATATGTTTCAATAAATATAGTTCCTGTAAAATTTTTTTTTGATACCTTTTTTAATCCTTTTAAATTCGTATTTGATTGCGACTCGCGAAAAATTTTAAATTTTGAAAAATGGCTTGAACTATCAAGACCCCCAAATGATATATACTCACCAGAGAAAATATTATTGTGAATAATGTAATGTAAATAAAAGTATTGCCTCACTCATCAAAATTCTATACACAACATTCATAAACTTAAAAAAACTTTTTTCAATAAAAAAATGAGACCGAGTAGAAGAAAAATTCCTTAAAAAACCCAAAATTCTACCCGAGAAGAAATATTCCGCAAAAATATAAATGAAATTCTCCTTGTCCATTTTCTTAGACTTCAAGACCCCACAAACAATTGGATTTCTTCTTTTTCCTTTTGCTCTTAACAAAAAACAGTTCAGACAATACGATGGAAGGCCAAAAATGTAAAACAAGTCAAGGAAAAAAACCCACCCCCTTCAATTCTAATTTCTCTTCAATGACTTCGAACTATTCTAAACTGACCTTTCCACAAGGGGCCTTCTCCCCCTACTACTCATTGGGGACTTCTAAGGCAAACCCTCCGCCTGAACGCACGGAAAAGCCATCGTCTAGAATCATATGCGGTTTCCGAACCTTTCAGTCACGGAATTTAAACATTATGGATAAGGTACAATGCTGTGTTTGCTATCCTGTTTTCGTTTCCCAGCCACCCCCGAGATCCTGACTTCCCCATCCCCTATTATCATTCCTGATAGTGAGAGGGACTGTGGTGTACGTCATTGATATTCTGTTGAGGTCTTTGCTATATCGTCTGTTTGTTTCAATGCACATTTTATCAGACGATGATGATACAGGCAACATATATTGCTTTTTCAAGAAATACGTATAAGAAACCAATTTACACAAAGAAGATACATCAAGCCCAGAGATCGGCAACTTATGGCACGCAGTACAGTTCTCAGTGGCACTCTGCACTTACAAATTTATCAATTTTTGACAGGATGGAAGTTGATAAATTTCTAATACTCTATTTGACAACCATCTACAGAATTATGGACATTTATGGAATTACTAAAAAATCTGAAAAGGTAACACTTAAAATAAATTTACAGCTATTTTATTATTGAATGACATTACTGGAGGGATTTAATTATTTGAAGAGAGAAAATGACAAGTTTGTTTTCCACTTTTGGTTCTCGATGTTTAGAACAACTCGATGTTTAGAATCACCTCAAATTGAAAGTCACACATTATACCCCTGATTTTGCGATATGAAAGTAGAGTGGTGCAAGGGCTGGATTCACATTAAACTTTTTATTTATCTTTATATTTAACTATAATGAAGAGAAATACCTATATTTTATGTTGTCTATTTCTTATTTGAACACACACACACACACACACACACATGTTTAAAAATATATAATATATACATACAATTTTAATTTATTTTATTTTTGTTGAAGAAATAGTTGTTTTATGCTGTTTATATTTATGTTAAGAAATATCTTTTATGTATTGATGTTAAACTAATATATAATAAGACTGACTTCCCTATTCTCTAACTCTGCATGCATTATTGTGATAATTTCAATTATTTAAGAAATTCCTACTGTATGTGTGGCATGCTGAATCATATTCGTAGATTAATTTAGCATGCCACAGCTGATCTTCCAATTAACCTCTGTACAAGGATGCTTAGGTACAATATACAATAATACAAATTCATCTTCTATACATAAAGGGTGTTTTTTTGAGAGGTATAGAACTTTAAATTGCAATAAAACACCGATGTATTATTCGATTGACTTGAATTTTTTTTATTCTAAAGATAATCTTGTGGCATTACATTTTAAATATGATTTCTGGCATAGGACTGCCACGGCTGGCTCGGATGTAGTCTAATCTGAACGTCCAATTTTCGATGACTTTTTCCAACATTTGTGGCCGTATTTCGGCAATAACACGGCGAATGTTGTCTTCCAAATGGTCAAGCGTTTGTGGCTTATCCGCATAGACCAATGACTTTACATAGCCCCACAAAAAATAGTCTAGCGGTGTTAAATCACAAGATCTTGGAGGCCAATTCACAGGTCCAAAACGTGAAATTAGGCGGAAACCAAACGTGTCTTTCAATAAATCGATTATGGCACGAGCTGTGTGACATGTTGCGCCGTCTTGTTGGAACCACAGCTCTTGGACATCATGATTGTTCAATTCAGGAATGAAAAAGTTAGTAATCATGGCTCTATACCGATCGCCATTGACTGTAACGTTGTGGCCTTCATCGGTTTTGAAGAAGGATTCCACCAGCCCATAAAGCGCACCAAACAGTCAGATTTTCTAGATGTAACGGTGTTTCGACATACACTTGTGGATTAGCTTCACTCCAAATGCGGCAATTTTGTTTGTTGACGTAGCCATTCAACCAGAAGTGCGCTTCATCGCTAAACAAAATTCGCTTATGAAAATCGACCATTATTTTCGAAATAAATTGCACAATTTGAAAGCGTTGTTCAGGCGTGAGTCTATTTATGATGAATTGCCGAACCAAACTGAGAATAAATCACTTGACAGCTGTTAAATCGGTCGCCATCTTGGAAAGTAATGCCAACTTAAACTTCTATACCTGGAAAAAAAACACTCTGTATAATGTACACCATTTAAGAATATAAATTTATGCGAGTACTATATATCCATAAAACATACTGTAACGGGTCTATCCGCGAATCTTTCATTAATCCTCTTGGGTATAATTATTCTTTTTAACTGTGAATTCAGTTGAAAACCTTTCTCGGTGAAGAAGACGCGATTTAAGCAAATGAGTACTTCTACTTAAACGTTTGCATCAGAGTAGACTATGATGGTCGATGGTTGAAAGCTGAGATTGAATTGTGGATAGATTTACCACCAGAGATCGTATTGTTAAGCAAGTTATCTAAAGAGAATTGAAACGAAGGCGTCAAGAGCGCTCCAGTATTCAGATAAGTGTTTTCATTAAAATGTTAGTTGAATTCCTCCTATGCAACTGCTATTCCGGGTTTAATGTTAAGTGTATTTCCCCACTCTTTAATTGTGAATCGTGATTAAGTGAGGATAATAATGAAATTGTGTTTAAAGTGCTATGGCTGATCTTTGCTCGAACCCCCAAACACTAACGTCTCCATGGGCGTTACAATGCTAACTATCCTCTTTGCATCTCTACAACTGGAGAATATTTTTAATTTAGCAGATAATTTATAAGAGAAATTAAAAGCAATTATTTGTTTGGAATCGATTCTAGTATCGATAGAATCTCTAGTAATCATGCTAACATGATATGTAATTCAATCGCGGCAGCCTTAGGCTGGAACCTTTGTGCGAGGTTATCTTATTTCTACGGGGGTCCTGTACTACTAAAGTCCTGTACTACTAAAGATCAGATGCACATTAAATACGTCGAGACTGGACAATCGTCATTGGCGTAAAGAGAAGTTTTGGTGATTTCCAGCTTAGGAAATTACAAGGTTCTTCTTCAATAGACTTCGTAATGGGACTTAAATAAAACAACAAACAATCAACATGGGGTACAATTCAATGTTTGATATATGCAAGCTACATTCGAATAATCTGAACAGCTAGAGATAACCATAATCTAAAATTGTTGCATTTTTAGTTAAAAATTAGTTTTTCCCATACACCTTATTAATCTATTTTTATCCATCTTACAATATCTTTCTGAACTGATAAGCCATATGCTCAATCATGAGTGTGTGAAGCATAACTGCTATATGGCACTTTGTTTTATAGTAATTTATGTGTTTATATTTAATTTCATCAAAATGCATCCAGTACTTCCAGAAGCAATAAGCCAAAATAATTTTTATCCTAACATCTGTATAGGACAAATGGTGAAAAATATGAAAAATGTCAGTAGAAGGGATTTCTAATGAGGGCTGAAACGATATATTTTGCCACGAACGGTTACCATTAACAATAGTGCCACCGAAAGGACCCTTGATACAGAGCAGAAGTGTTCCTAAAGCTCAATAATTTCAATTAGCCGTAATCTACCATAAACAAAAACCAAACTTTTCTTCTATACTACGGGTATAATACTAAATATGAATAAAGGGAAGAAAGTGCGAAATAGTTAAATTAATGCATTTCCTAGCACTTCCATTTTATAAAAAAAATTGCTCTCACCAAAAATTATTTAATATATTTTAAGTTGAAGGATTATCATTTGTATGTGTAAAGAATGGACATGTAATTAATTATGGTCGATTGGAGTTTTTGATATTAATCTTGATATACACTGACGGAAGAAAAATCCTAACACCAAGAAAAAATTATTGTAGAGGAATGAAATTTGGACAATGCAATTCTCTAGTTAACATGTTTAATTGATTCAATTTTCAAGATCACAGGTTAATTTAAGCTAAAAAAAATGCATTTTAGTTGTGAAATGTTTTGTTACATTAATAGCCGGTGTAACCTCCAGAACTTTGAATGCAAGTTTTCAAGCGTGCATGCATTGTTACATATAAGTGCCGAATGTGATTTTGTGATAGAGAGTTTCATGGTTGTTGCGTCAATACTTTGATGGCCAGTGCTGGATGTAAATGATGCTGGAGTTGTCGTCCAATGATATCCCATACGTGCTCAATTGGAGACAGATCTCGTGATCTCGCCAGCCAAGGTAACATTTCAACACTCTGTAGAGCACGTTGCGTTAAAACAGTAATGTGAGGGCAATCGTTATCCTGTTAGAAAACTCCCTCTTGAATGCTGTTCACGAATGAAGTACTATAGGTTGAATTACTAGACTGACGTACAAATTTGCAGCCAGAGTGTCTGGGATAACCCTGAGAGTGCTCCTGTTGTCATATAGGGAATTGCTCCCCAGATCATGAATCCAGGTGCCATGACTCCAGTGTGTCTAGGCCGCTGATAGTTTGGTTGCAGGCGTTCCCCTCACCTCCTTCTAACCAACACATGACCTTCACTGGCTCCAAGGCCGAACCTGCTTTGACCAGGAAACATAACAGATATTCACTCCATCCTCCAATGAGCTCTGGCTTGACACCATTGGCGTCACAAACGGCAACGGCTTGGAGTCAGTGGAATACACGCTACAGGGCACCTAGCTTGGAGCTGCCCTTGAAATAACAGATTTCTAACAGTTCTTTGTGCCACTGTGGTACCAACTGCAACTGGAATTTCTCCCGCAAACATAGTACGATGCACCACAGCCATACGCTGAATACGGTGGTTTGCTCTCTCAGCAGCCCAGTACCAGGTCTTCTTGAGGGCAATACCATCTCTTGTCCACTGCTCCCAGAAATAATGCTAAGAGGATACATTCCGACAATATCTTTCTTAGTCTTTCTGAAATATCGTGGAACGAAAATCCACTTTCTCGTTGCCCTATTACACGACTTCGTTCAAACTCTGATAATGGCTTCTTCGTCTTCTTAAAGGTATTATTGGCTCATATCAACTCATTACATCACATTTCACAGACAAATAACACTCATGAATTTAACACCACACATTTAAAGCATTTCTGATATGAAAATTCTGTGTGGAACTACTAGCACCACGCGTAAGCGCGAAGCCTGAAATTTGAATCAATGTCCTCTTCCAGATGTATAAACACGCCTACCAAATTTCGTTCATCTGACACAAGTCTTTCTTGGTATTGGGATTTTTTTCCATCAGTGTTTTTTTTTGTCATCTAAATTATAATTAGATAATTTAAGGCCTTTTTATCAATAGCTGTTTATGTGATAGTAGTTCAAAATTAAAAGCAACTAAGTAGAATAATTGTGACTCAATAATTAAATTTTTAATTCCTAGAATTATTTTGAAAAGATTTTCTAAAAAAAAAAGGTATGGAAAGGAATGGATTAAATATTTTTTTTATGTTTAAGGTATCCGACTCTTGCGACAATTTTTTTTTGTTGAAAAAATGGAGATATGGGAATTTTTCTGATTTTTAGATCTATTTAGTATATTTTAAGGAAAAATATCGTAAACTTGTGAAAACAGAAAAATATTTATTATTATTTAAATGTAAACATATGTACAAATATACAAAAAAATTACATAAACGGGGCTCTCTCCGTACAAAAATGTTTTGAACAAATTTTCAATTTTAATGTGTTACTTTGTTATTCATGTTTGAAATGACCTTCAGGATAATAGATATTTTAATTTTTACAAAAACTAGAGCACGCTATCTTAATGACTACATGAAATTGCTTAAAAACAGTGATTATATTCACATAAAGGACTGTAAATTTTGAAATAAAACAGTAATTTATAAATCTGAAGGCCAAAACACTTCCACCGTTATACGAAACATTCACAAAAAATTTCATGAAATTTTCAAAACTTTTTGAGCAATCGCTGTCCCCTTTTGAGTTTTTCGAAAAAAACCCCACATTTCGAGTAAAACGCGTTTTAAAGTTTGGTATCTTGTGTAAAGTTATGGCATCTTTTTTTATTAAAACACTTGTAGTTTTTATTCTAGTGAATGGAAAATAAAAAGCTTGGTATTTTAATTAAGCTAATAAGATGGTCTATAAAATAAAACCATAAGAAAAATTTGTCAATTTTTGAAAAAAAAATCATGATTTTAGGATAGTCGGATACCTTAAGAACATTGAAATGTATAGTTATGCCTTAACCCCTTAACAGGTTTTCTCGTACACCGTAAAGGGCTACCAAAAGCTGCTCACAACCGGTTTCCTCGTATGCTATATGTGCACTGATATTTTCTTCTTTCCGTCTTTTATTTGCACATATTTTTAGTTCCTATAGGGAAATTATTAGTACTAATGCTTTTAAGAGATGCAGTTTGTCCATGGTACTAAAATACTTCTCATCCAGGATTTTCTTTGTGGTGAAGGTGGGAAATTTTTTCTAAGGCAGAAATTTAGACTCTTGAAAATATTCGGTAAAGAACAGGGATTGGCAAGACAATGTACAATTTGTTTCTTGAAAAGAATTGAGAAAGGAAAGATAATTAAAAATAGCTGATATTAACTCTGTCCCTATTGCAATGTAAGACTTAGTAATCCACCATGCTTCAAATTGTGTGTGCATATAAATGCATGTGCATTAAAGAAATGTGCCTTTTTAAAAACATTTTGGACAGAAAAATTGACCGCTTAAGGTTAAATATCACGTATTTTAAGTTGAAGTTAATTCTTCTGAAACTTTTATGAATGTGTGTTTATATTATTCTAAGAAATTTTTTAAAAATTTAAATATGCGGCTTTTAAAATAAAATTATAATACACATGAAAATCATCTTTGTTTAATTTAAAATATAAGAGAATTTTCAATTTTCTCACGAACTACTTTCTGTCATCGCAATATATTTTTGACAGTAACGCGTAAAATGTCAGGTAATGCTAACAACATTATTCTTTACTTAACGTCAAAAGAATAATCCTGACAGGAGAATAATCTTGATTCTTTTATTTACTCTGAATCAAAATTTCAGAGTTTGGAATGTCAAGATTTCTCGAATAGCTACAATAGATTCTGGTTTATTATGGAATACAGAAGATCGTTCGCACTTTATGGAAACGATTTTGTAATTTATTTTCTTATTTGAATTTTGAGATAAAACTTTGGCAACTTCAGAATAACCATCTGCTAATGTTTTCTTTTGACTGGAATGTGAAACAAAAGATTTATTTTGAAAATGGCTTTTAAAATTGAAACATGGCTCGAAGATTACGTAATTGCTCTTTCCGATGAGAAATATTCGTATCAACAAAGCATAAAGCGGTGTAACGATCTCGGTTATTGCATTTAAAAAAAGGCATTTTAATGTATTAAATTTAAAAGGAGAAAAACGTCTAGAGCTGAAAATAAAAATAAAAACATGACCACGAAACCTTCTCCTAAAACTGGTCGAACGCAGACAACTATCAAGAAAGTGATGTCTTGATTCTAAAATAAAACTCGCCGACTCACAAAGATTCATTGCATTGTAACTAGAAATGTCTTTAGGTACTGTACGTAAAACCATTCATTAAGGTTTAAAATTAAAAAGGGTGTTTGAAACTAAAGTTAAACTTTGGCTAAAGCATAGTGCATAGTGAAAATGATTTGAAAAACACCTAACTGCTGAAAAATAGAATTTATGGTAACATTCTGTAGGAGTGGAAAGGTCCATTAACACCTGCTAAAGGGAATGGGTAGTTCCCCTCCCCCTTGGAATGTGGAATGTGAAGTTGCATGGATTCGGTCTTTGGGTACGACGGAGTGAAGTCATGTCCGAACGTTGCTAACTGTAAAATAATTGTTTTCCTTAAATGTTTTTTTTTAATAAACCTTAATTTTTAAAATTTAGATGCCAGGTTCTTAATTTGTTTCCGTGCCCATTGATCAGAATCAAACTTTAGTGGCGCAGCCGGTAGGATCAAGTCTTAGTGGCAAACCCCACAGGAAGAACGTTCCAGAAATTTCGAGTTTTCTGGATTCCCGCGTGGAAATGAATCAGGTAAGAGTTTTTGCTTGCAACTCCCTGTAATGTAAGACGAGAGAAATTTATAAAATTATACTGTTTAATATCCATTTATTAAGAGATAATTTTGATTTTATTTTTGTATACGTCAGTGTACGTTTTTTTTTTTGCTCTGCATATCCATGCAGTTATAAAATTTTGAACGCCAGTTCAAATTTCAGTTATTATATATCAGTATATTTTTTTTTATATATTCTTGTTCCATATCAATGGAAAGTAAGTTTTAGAACATCAGTTCTATAAATTAAGGAAAACTTCAAAATCATTAATTCTCTCAGTATATTATTTTATTGCATATCCATGCAGTTATAAAAAATTTTTGAACGCCAGTTCAATTGTGAGTTATTATATACATCAGTATATATTTTATTATTATTGTTCCATATGAATGGAAAGTGTTTTTAGAACATCAGTTCTATAAATTAAGGAAAGATTGTATGTTTTTTTTCTTTATTGTATTTATTTATTTTTGTAATGCACAATAATAAGTTCACGTCAGTGAATAGCAATTGAGTTTATTGAAAAATTAATGCTAAAGAATAATACTTATTTCATGTCAATGAAATTATTTTGTGCTTATGTACGCATAGTATTTTTCGATTAATGTGAAAAAAATATATTATCAGTTTAAATTGGAGAAAAACTACCGAATATATTTTGTAGTGTTCTATTATTCCAGCCAGGAATAGATTAAGTGGTGTGTGTCAGTAATATTTTAAGTGATTATTGTGTGTCAGCAATATTTTAGGTGATTATTGTATATCGGTAATATTTTAAGTGATTCTTGTGTATCAGTGATATTTCAAGTGATTCTTGTGTATCAGTAATATTTTAAGTGATTATTGTGTATCAGTAATATATGAAGTGAGAATTTTTTAGGTGATATAATCAGTAATATATTAAGTTTTATTTATAGAGTATTAAGTACACTTGGGATATTGTGAAATATATGACTATTATTTTGATTTCTTCCCAGTTCATCGAGTATTGAGTTAGCATAGCGGACGTTGTTTGTGGGTGTTTTAATGAAAGATATATGTGTGGTACTTAATTTTTGCAATTCCTTTTAGTGTTATTTTCGTCCTATTATTGGTTAGTTTGAGTATATTTTAAGAGAAAAATTTTTCAAATGGCATTCTTGGGGAAAGCTAAAAGCAAGATTTAGTTTTGTTGGCTGAGGAGTTAGGTCAAAAGGTATCAAATAAAATGACGATTATAGATTTAAAGAATATCATAATCGGTAGCAAAGATTACGAAGAGAAGTTCGTTAGAGCTCAGTTATCCGTTATTTCAGAGGAACGCGTTGAAAGGGAAACAGAGGAAAAATCGCCAGGCAGCTGCGCTGGGAATCAGAATTAAATGAACTGCGGTTACAGATCGAAAGTATTCGGTCGAATGTTAAGCGGACGAGTTGTGCAGAAGATCGTAAGAATACATCTTCAAATTACCGAATTAGTATCGGGAGGGCCGGGAACATATGAGGGAAACATCTCCTGCTGTGTTGATGGCTGAAGCTACGATACCAGCAACTACTCCTATCAAGGAAGAAAATGGAATGGACGATTTAAGGGTTGTTTACGTCAAGGTTAAGGGTGAGCAAGAAAGGGCGAATGCTGTCATGGACACAGGTGCCCAGATGCCCGTGGTAAGACCAGATGTTGTCGAAGGACAAAGCATTGATAATAGAGGGTCAGTTCAAGTAACGTCTGCATTTGGGGAGCATGAAATGGGTGAAGTAAAAGATTCCAACATGGAATTGAATGACCTGAGGCACGGTGTTGTGCCTGTCTCTAAAAATTTGGTTAACGACATGTTAATCTGTTCCTCTGATTTTGAAGGATTAATAGAAAACTGGCAAATGGTTCGCAATCCTGCGATACTTCGAGAACCTTCAGGGGAAGAAGGAATTATTAATTTGGTAAATTCGAAATCAGTTTGCAGCCAAGAAGTGGTCACCGATCTACTTCCTGAGACACAGTCTTTATTGAATGTTCCAAACGGAGATTTGGTTGCAGTAAAAATTAATGGATCGAATGTCCAAACAAATGGACAAGGTATAAAAGAAAGCAAGGGTGAGGTTGCCTTAACTTGTGGATTTAAAAGGAATCTTGTATAGTACTAGGCGTGGTTGCCCCCGTAAGGAATGTATTCCTAATTTTATTGACTCAATCCGGGTGCAATGTTGTCGTGATCCAATAACAGGAATTGTTAATTTGGAGTTGAAAGCAGGATTGAAAATACTTAAGGTTCGCGAGGATATTTTATGGACAATAACATGCGTTGGTTGTTTTTTGTCACTCTTGGGACTGAAAAGGATTTTTCTTGCTTTCATTCTACATAGAAATTGGAAGAAAAAGAGAAAGTGAATTTTTTTTAAATGTTTAAACCTGGTACAATAAACGAAATTAACGTTTGGCTGAAGGTTTAAGCATGTAAAAGTAATGAATTATTCAGGTTGCCTGCTCCTGTTAAATAGATAAGATTAATGCCAATGATTATATATGTACTTAACGTTTTTCAGTACCATGATTTTTGAAAACTTCTAAAGATTAAAACTTTGGCTTCTAAATATGCTTTGCTAGTACATGTTGTATAATTATTTTAGATTTTGTGCTATATTTTTAGTAACTTGTCTTTTTATATTTTAATATTTTTTTTGAGTATTATTGTGTTTGAAACTTGTATGGATATAAATTTTTCTAGCATATTAATGTGATTTGCAAAACTATGTGGGAGTTGTATTAGCAAAAACTCTTTTTACGTGATACCTGAAAATTTTTTTTTCTCTCGTTATCTCGTTTCTTGCCATGTATGTATGCATGTGTTTTTTTTGTTTTTTATAGTTTCTTTTCAGCTTCATCGTCCTGGAATGACGGATGAGCTTTTTAAGGGGGGAGGTGTAGGAGTGGAAAGGTCCATTAACACCTGCTAAAGGGAATGGGTAGTTCCCCTCCCCCTTGGAATGTGGAATGTGAAGTTGCATGGATTCGGTCTTTGGGTACGATGGAGTGAAGTCATGTCCGAACGTTGCTAACTGTACAATAATTGATATCCATAAATGTTTTTTTTTAATAAACATTAATTTTTAAAATTTAGATGCCAGGTTCTTAATTTGTTTCCGTGCCCATTGATCAGAATCAAACTTTAGTCATTCCATGAGGCATTTGTATATTTAAGTCAATAAAATAAAAGAATATAAATTTACTATTGCTCAACTGAAGGGAATGACCGTTCGAAATGGCTTTGTCAGTGTGCATAAAAGTTTCCAAAGGGATTCAGGATAGTTGCAGGATTTTGTTACAACGGCAATTTAAAAATAGAAAAAAGTCTCTAGCAAAGCCAGAATTAATTCCCTGTTATAATATATATAAGAGGGAATTAATATATTATATATAAGAGAATATTTTAGAAGCAATTTTTGAGGAAGGAATTCCAGCCTTATATGGAAAAGTCGTTGATAAATTTGAGCTTCATATGGACAAAACTTCTAGTCACACGGATAAGTCAACTGCGCTTATTTAGCAAAGAAAGAAGAAGCATGAATAAAGTGTATCCCATTTGATGAAATTCCTGTAAAATCACTTGACGTTCTCTAATGAACTGTTGCGCTTTAGGTTTATTAAAACGAGCGTTAGTAAAAATTGGCATGACACAGAGCTAAGTAAAAGTTTATTTACGTAGAAATTTCGAGCTAGAGGTATTGTCAAAAATCATGGCTTTCAGATAGAAGCAAATCATCTTAATAAAATCTATTATAAAATTAACTATCAAAATCGATTCCACAAAGTGCGAACGACCTTCTGTAAAACATTTAACTTCAAAAATTTAAGTCTGAATAGCTAAAAATGTTATTAAGGTAACTGGAATGTAAATATAATTTGATTTTAAAGATAAAAATGAAGCCTATTTGCTTTGTTTGCCGGAAGAAATTGAAAATTGATTTATAGAAAAATAAATGTAGTTTCTCGTTCGTGATGTCCTTTTGCAAATTAATTAGGTATGAACCATTTAGATATGATTTTTAAATAAATGAATAAATACATAAATAAATAAAAATAAATTGTATGAATTAAAAGAAATATGTTTTTTGACAGAGAATGCGACTCAAAAGTATCATAAATTTTTTTCCCCTATAAATAAAAATAGATTAAGAAGAGAAGAAAAATGCTATACCCTTTTTTTGGTATACTAAAAGTATATTTTTGGCCATTATGGAAACTCGATCCGTTGATTGCTGGCTTATTAACATTGCCGTTAGAGCAACACGACCCCATTGGTGGGTATGGAAGTATAGAGAACGTGGGGCAAGCGCAGCTACGCTCCTCGACACTAAATTTCTCTTTAAAATTACAAAAATTATTGCTTTAGAGTGCTATGTTAATAAACATGCATTCACTAGAGCAGGAGTGGGCAGACTTCCAGGGTACAGACTACTTAAAATTTTTTCAAGGTGTTGCAATCTACCTATTGGCGTAGGTGTAGTGAGCTAAAGGGAATCGGACCTCCATTTTACGAATTTCTCTACTTAGTGAAGTTTTTCCTGGGACCAAGAAAATTTTACGATTTTCGTCTTAAAATAACCTCCATATCGCGAAGTGCATTTTCTAATCAACGAAATTTTCTCTAATAATTCGACTTTTTTCCTCCGTACTTTTTTAAAATACCTTATTTACTCGAATCTAAGTCGCATCCCCCAATATGAATGCGACTGAAAATCGGATGCGAAGGGAAAAAAAAATTTGGATGGGATATTTAGAGCAATTACAGCTTCATGCATGCATTTCAAGCACAGATAAAAAATAACTAATCATCCTCTCCTTATTAGTTTTCTTTTTAAATTTATTCTAATTTCGTAAAATTGGATATCGATAAACCACTTGAGACTATTTTTCAATTTTCACAATTCTTGTTGAGAATTTAGGGCAATACATAGAATCGAAGGCGGCTAGATTCGAATAAATACGGTTTTTTAGACCTTCGTATGATGGAATAATTATTAGGTTTTTGTGAAAGCGGTCACCCCAAAATGTCTTGGCGGTAACAGGTCGATCACGATCGATTTAATGCTTACCCCGGCACTAGAGCAACACGACTTTAAATTTGTCAAGAATGCTTCTTTCATTGAGTAGAGATCCACTATGAATGAGTTTTTCAGAAATAGATTCCCAAGTAAAAAGGAAGAGAGGAGGTTACAGGGGGCTATATAGAAAAGAATTTCTGTTTTTGTACGATAAGATCTACCGACTTTAAATTTGGAATATTTCTTTTGTTGAGTAGAGATCCACGAAGAGCGAGTATTTCTGAAATCGTCTCCCAGGAGGTGGAGGATTACAGAGATGTAAAAGATAAATTTGCTCCTATCTTTTTAAATCAAGAGTTGAAGGTGATAAGATTATTCTTGAGTACAATCGGAAGTTAATTACTTGGGCTGATATAATAATAACATAAAAACAAGTAATATAAAATTTTCTTTAAAGTCAATTTCTACTTTGGTCAACAAAGAAAAATTTTATTTTAGTTACTTTTTATTAAATAGTTACAATTAATATAAATATGTATATACATATAACAGCATCACAATATTAAGTGGTAAAATAGAAAGCTATTTTTCTTTCTATATATGGTGTTGGACTATTATTTTTGTTTGTTACTATGTATTCATTCATAAATCTCATTCTCAGACATTAGGCAATTCCAGGTAGGATTCGAACCTAAGACCTTTGGATTAGAAGTCCAACGCGCTACAAGGACACAACGAGTGATTTTCCTTTTTATATATGGTGCTGGACTATTATTTTGGTTTGCTACTATTTATTAATTAATTACATTTAATGAATGAATTAATGTTTGAAAAAAATTGTATTAACATCGAGTGTCATCAACTTTAAATTAAAAAAATGTATTTGAACTTGAGGATGAATAAAAAAAAGTATTTTATTAACGATTGAAAATTTGAACAAGATACATATATGTATATATATATATATAGGGAGAGTGTTAACTATAATAGTAAGAATTGAACAATACAGAGTTAATCATAATTTTCTCCAAGATTTCGGAGCGCTGTAGTAAAAAAAAGTTAAGACGAATGTAGCATAAAAGAACGTATGAAAGAATAAAAAAAATTCAAGATATATTTGCATATTTTACAGGTGTTCTAAATGTGAACCCTTGGTCACACGGCGTACATCAATGCAACTGTCCAGCTCCTGCCACATTCTACTAAATATGGTACGGTCGACGTTATTAACAGCACGTGTTGTACTAGCAATTTTTTTCAATTCCTACTTTAGATTACTCAATTTATATATGTATCAATTTATTTATATATTTATTTTGTTCAAATTTTCAATCGACAATAAAACACTTTCTATTCATTCAATCAAGTTCAAACACATTTTTTAAAACTTGTAGTAGATGACACTTGATGTTAATACAGTTTTTCAAATATTAACTTATTAATTAAATTAAATTAAATTAATTATCGGTTTTTGACGCCAACCTAGATTCGTCTCTATTGTTGTAACAATGTAACTGTTAAAACAAAGACAAAAGTTGGCGTCGAAAACCTTGTGACGAATCTGTACGGAACCTTTCCACTAATCTTCTTAGGCGTCTTTTTGGGGAATATAAATTCGTGTTTATTTCCAATCAACTCCAAAAAGATGAACGGGATATTTAAATTAGATAAGGTATTTAAGTCGAGCGTTGCGAGATAGCAAGTAAGTTGATGGAAGGCTATTGAGCCAGCAACTTTAAAAGTATTTTTAGAAGATTCAAGGAGATTAGATTCGTCAAGACGTCGTGCTGCTAGACGTATCAGAAAGCTGATATAAGCCAGTGGTAAATATAATTTACGTACGCTTAAAATAAGCGTCAGTTTAAGCAACTTAGTTAAAGTTAATGAAAGTTAAGAATTCGAGTACGTGTATTTCTCGGATCTCTTATTTCGGTAAACCTTACTTGAGCTTAATTATTAATTAATTGCATTATTAGTAATTTAATTTAATATAAAGGCAAATCCCTTTAAGTGACGTAACATAATAGCATTCTATGTTATCAGAGATTTTTTTGAGAAAATTATAATAATAAATAAATATTATTATTATTCAAAATGGCTCTTAGTGGTTCTTTGCCTCAAATTAATCTTGGTGTTCAAGGTGAGACCCAGGGGGGTCACCACAACCTGTTTTTCAGCCAAACCCGGTGTGCCTTGTTACAACAAAAAATACAGACAAATCATGCTCTTTTTTCTAAAATTCTTACTATTAGTTCATTCTCTTCCTATATATATATATATATATATATATATATATATATATATATATATATATATATATATATATATATCCTATTCCAATTTTCAGTCTAATAAAATCTTTCTATTCATCCATTCAAAGTAGGAATTGACTTACATTTTTTTATATATAATTTGTGTTTTACACTGTCTTTGTTTTACTCGATTTTGAAATCACACACACGGTACACGAATTTAATAAATTTTTTTTCTACATAAACTCTTTATTCTAGCACGAATTTAAGAAAAACATTGGGGATTTGTATTCTTTGGATGAGAGGACGATTTGATCAGATTTATGACAGTTTATGATCATGAAGAAGACGATAATGACGTAGTCTAAGGCGAAGTTTGTAGCAGTTGATTTAACTTGAAGGCTTGAAATTTGCTACAAATATGGATAAAACATTTTCTTACTCATGATCCTGATATAGAGCGTGCATTAAAATTTCAAACTAATCGTAAGTTTTGTGTATCAGGATATCAAGAATTGTATAAGCGAATTGAAAAACCCCAAAACAGCCACTTGTAACAGACTTTGTAACAAAAATATAATTTGAGGGCGTTAATAAGGAACGTCATTCTTCATTTTAATAAAATCCAACAGTTATACTTCATATCTGACACATCTACTGAGGACAGTATTTTTGATCCGGTTTGTAATAAACGGACACGCGTGTTGTCAAGTAGCGATGCATAGTTGTTACTGGTGTCATTCCTAATTTGTATTTGAATTTCTATGTGTTGTATATACTTAGAGACTAAATTTTCACTGTACATTAATTGATTTTTTGTTTTGTTTTAAGAATGGATAATTGTTTTTGTTGTATGTAACATGGATTTTAAGATTACTTTTTTTTGCACGGTGTGTGTGCGTGTTTTGGGAAAAAATTTACAGATTTTTCATTTCACACGGTTTTTTAAAGTTGTGAAACATATCCCCTAATTTACCACATGTCGCATGCTTTTTTTACTCGCTTTTTGCACGGTTTTCTAAGGAAAGTATAAACCGTGTAAAAAAGTAGGATGTGTACTGTAATGCAGTTCTGCTACATCACGTGGCAAAGAAGGTACGAAAACTTGGTGAGATAAAAAACCAAGTTTTCGGATAACACGTGCTATTAATAACGTTGATAGAACCACGTTGAGTAAAGTGTGGTTGGAACTGGACGATCGCGTTGATGTATGCGGTGAGACCAATGGTTTACATATGAAACACCTGTAAGGTTTGAAATTAAAACTTGAATTTCTTCTATATTCTTTTATGTTATTTTTAACTTTATTCATCTTAGTATTTTTAATTTAATATAATGCTCCGAAACCTTGAAAGGAATTATGTGAATAACCTTGGATATAATCATACAATATTATGAAACATCCAGCAATGTTGGTTAGTAGTTTTGATATTTGCCTTTATTAATTATTATTGTGTCCGTCGTATTTCATCAATAAAATAGACTACAGTTCACTTACTTCCCACGATTAAGTCTTCTGTACTTCAATGCCAACTCACGATCTGCTTGAAACATTTTAAGGTATCCTAACACGTTAAAATGACCAAATTCAATCAAAACATATGTTTTTTTATTTTATTGAATAGAGCTATTGTTTGACTTTGAACAGAATACTTTATTTTATTTTCACGTTATCTAGAGGCCAAGTTACAATCAATTTTATAAAATTAGAAGAATTGGAAATGGGTTTTAAATCTACCAGAAGTGGGCATTAGAATTGTTCAAAATTTACCACGGTGAAGTCGGATAACTCAAGATATTATGAATATATTTGTCTATAAAACATTTTGAACCTGATATTTATATTAATTTCCAAAGAATGTACGAAAATATTTCTTATTGTAATAATATTTTTTGAGTTATTGCCTGTTATTTAAATAATGGCCTAGCAAAGAATATCATATTTCTTAAAACATTCACTCGATCAGCTCTAAAATTTTAATAAACCATTAAAACTTTTGTTTGTTCTCTAGATAAATGCATCCAACTTGTTTTAGTAATACTCTTTTAATAATTACTTTTCATTACTTTTTTCTCGAATCGCTTTGAAGTTTTTCAAAAATATTGCTAAAATTTCGCTTATAATTGTGAGTTTAATAAAATTTAGATAATTATTTTTAAACATTGTTATATATATAGTTAAATATTAGTATTTATTGGCATTGACGCCTAAAAAGAATTTATAATGTTTTAGTATGCCATTTTTTAAAAAAAGTATTCCGAACGTGTTCGGATACCTTAATATTTTGTTACGAATTCCTAAATAAGCAACATTTAACTAGGCAATAACCAAGATCACCACCATAGATTTATTGGTAATATTATAAGCACGTCTCTGTTAGAAACAGAGTTGCTTAAACCGCAACAGATCTGCAGAATACCTCTAACCCCCACCAATAGCGATATAATCTTCTCTATTCCAATGTCCACCCACGAACTGTTTGCTACATTTCAATCAATGTTGACTCAAGCCATTTTGTAGTTGAGTCTAATTCCTAGCGGGGGGTAGTGAGTTACGGTTGGACTAAGAATAAGCAGGGAAGTGGTCACACGATATATTATGTATATCTTAGCGACAAATCCGTGGCATATAATTAAATCCTGAAGTCTATGAAACTTATTTAAATAGTTCCGTAGGCGCACCTAAAGATATCCTGTAGGAAAAAGGCTTTACTTTTTATATTTTTTTGTTTGTACCGTATCCATTGCATAATATTAAGGGTATGTATCGAAATCAAATGTCGGAATATCTTATTTGTGGAATTATTTGGTTTTAATTTTAGTGGTTGGTATGATTCATGGCCCTGTCGTGTAGGGATATGAATAACTCGTAAAAAGAATAAGATTATTTACGAAGGAAATAAGACCGATGCGGTCTGGTTAATTAAATTTTTCGGATAGTTTATGTATTCCTAGTTGCAATTAGCTTGTCATTGCCAAGAAGTACGAAATTATTTTCGTTACGCAAAGGTTTTTATGTCCTTTTGTTTAAATATTACAGAATAATCATTTTTTAAAACTGCTTACTTAGTTCTATGTTTAACTAAGTATTGGAATATACGATGGTAACTCTGAAATTTTTGAGATACGCGCAAACGAGAAGTTACAAAAAATTAGCTGTTTAATTTGAAAATAGAAAGTATTTTAACGTAGCAGATGCTTTTTTAGTGACTTACTTACAGTTGTTTAACGTATGAAAAATTTTAGAAAGAAGAGAAATTAATTAATTACTTGCAATTAATTAATCAATAGACATTTTGCTGGTTTTGTCAAACATATTTTATTTAACATTGAAAATTATTATCATAAACTATCTTGCGCAGTTTATAATAAATAAGTAAAATTCTTTTAAACCTATTTTATTGTTAGTAGGCCACTAAATTTTGAAATTGTTAAAAGTGTACCGCAACAACAAAAAAAGTTGATAATCCCTGTTTTAATAAGAAATAATGTAAACATGGAATATTAATATTTTAGAGATTTTATCTCTCTCGTCCATGAGGTAAATGGCTTTCATTCCACAATAAATCTAATTCAAATTTATCACAACTCTGTTTTCTATTATCACCTGGTACATTTTGATTTCAATTCAAATTAACTCTGAGCAAGACCGAGATGTTGCTGTCAGAATTTTGATTCGAAAACTACGGCCATTGTTCTTTAATTTTGTTTGAGGTATAGACCGCCCATTCTTTGATGCAGAAGAACTCCATCAACGAATCGGTTCCAATCTCTGAACAAGGGGGAGGAAGGGAGAGGAGTTATTGGCTGTGTTAGGAGATAGAATTTGGAACGAAACACCGGGAGGAAAATTGGGTGCTGTGTTTTATTCCAACCTTCGACCCAGATACGAGGCTTCCAATATATCAAGATTTTAAAGAAAATTCTTTTCTTACGAAACGAGAAAAAAATGAATGGGGGAGTAGAGAAAAAGGGGGTGCTAGATTATTCTATGGAGCACTGAATTAGAATTCTAGCTCTTAGAAATTCTACAAGATGGATTGGAATCGCACATTTCGAAACTAAAATTCAGTTAAAAGGGCAAATAAATCATAATTTATTAATGATAACCTGAGAAAAGCTATCGAAAACATGTGACATGTGAAAAATTACTAAGTTCTGGCTCTGAATAGATATGAGCCTCAAATTTTCATCGTGGGGGTGTGGTTTACAAGTTAAGAGAGGTCAAATGAGATGAGATTTTAAATTCCGTAGAAAAATATGCGTGTCCGAGTAATATATTAGTTAAGTTATAAAGAATAATTAATACATATTTTACGATATCATGATTTAAATAAGGTTATTAAAACATTTTTATTTTAAAATAGACTAAACTCAATGGTGCAACAGGCCATGAGGACCAAGGCCTATTGTGCGATCTCAGTATTCGTGATCTTGGCGTTGAGGTGTGTGAGTAGATATTCCGATCAGGTATTCAGTCTGAATCGAACACTTATGGAAGCTATTGACTCATTAAACAGGAATTGTTTTCCGTCATTCTCTCTAATTGTAGATTTGATGGTTTATCTGACCTAGCTTCGTCTTCTGAGGGCTTAAGCCGAAAAAAAATTTTTCAAGCCATGTCTGGATCGTTAATGATACAACTGCCTTTTCTCCAAATGCAATGCATTTTTTGCTGCTTACGTAGCTTTAGTCTCAACTTAAAATTAATAAAGCAAACGAACATATTATACTACGTTTCAGAGATATTTCTAAGAGTTTGAGTTTTACAGGTCACCGACAAATTAGTTGAGCAAAATGAACGATTTATTGCATGTAATTTACAGGAAAAAAAATTAAAATACATATTGCTATAAGACAGAGAAATAGTCCAAGTTTACTATAATCACAAATATTTGATGTGACTTCCTACTGCTACTATGCAAATGTCCGAACGATAAATCAGTTCTTGCCACAGATTTGTTATTATGCTTCCGTCGAGATTAAATTAACTGTAGCGTAGAATCTTCAAGTATGGATGCAGGAAATGACAAAATGTACACTTGATCCTTTACAAAAACCTATGCACTAAAAACAGTGCTGAGCGTGATGACCACTAAATAACACCTCCAAGACCAGTCCAAATTGATACCTCAACACTGAGGCAAGATGTAACGCCGTTGTGGTTGTGATAAGGCGCACAATCCAGTTGAAAAATGTAAACTCCTTGCACTGTTTCTTTGATTCGGCATATGGAAAATCTATAACAAGCCCTGGTAAATAACTCATTTAACTGTCTTTTCAGGGAAGAAAAATAGGCTGAGAACATTCGAGGAGCCCACTGTACAAAAGACGTTTGCGCTGGGACTATAACTTTCCTGTTCTAGGGTGGCATGAAGATTTTCGCCCTCCCAAATTCTCACATTAGGTCATCTAACGCCTCAATGAATAAAGTTAGGCTATATTCCTACTAGTCTGACTATAAACGGGTTAATTTAATTAAATATTTTGAAAATTCTTAATTTATAAAATTGCCCAACTAATTTGCAGACACCCTGTATTTTAAATCAATGTCAACGATTCGATAAATAAATAAAAATAAGACACATGCTAATGAAAGTGATTAAAAATTCAAAGAATTTCATTTGATAATGTGTACGCAATCTTTGCCATTATTATGAAAACGAAAAAAAACATCTTGGTTACCTAATATTTAATTGTACTTAAAAATAGAATGAATTATAAATATAACAAACCTTATTAAGAAATGCTTATTTTCCAATAATTAACATTTGAATTTCAGTACTTTAAAAACATTTTATATTAAAGAGTAGTTTATTTTTACAGAAATGTAATTATATTCAGCATCTCTTTTCTCTGAGCTAGAAAATGTTATATAGCTTATTTCTTTTTGTTGCAACAAAATTTTCAGTGTATTCTTGCAGATTATATTTATTTTAATACAAATTTCAGGCAATACAAAGCATTTATTAAACTGGTAAGAATATTTCAACACATTTATAAATTTTTGAAGAATAAATTCTTTATAAGAAATACAGAGTGTAATAAACTTTTTAGACAGAAGTGATATTTGTTTCAGTTTAACATGGCTTAAAGTTACAATTCTTTAACTTTATTCTAAAACAAAAACAAAACATCAGAACGAAAACTAGTAACGTTCTTTATAATTTAACATATTCTGTCTTTATTTTTCATTCATTATCAAATTCTTCTGTGGAGACACCATTATTTAGAGATAACCATAACAACAGATTAAACTTATTGTTCTCCTTATAGACATAATAGGTTCGTTAACAGGTTTAGTTATTTTTTCTTTCTCGTTTACTTTTGTTTGTGTAGATATTTCTTATTGTAAAACAGTTTTTAAACTTAAGTAAGACTCACTTATTTAATTGAATTAAATCAACTCAAAAATACTTTGTTGATTGTAAAAAAACTACTTGCAGAATTATTAATTGCTATAATTTTAAATTTATTTCTGCTTTTTCCATTTCATTGTACAGCCGTGTGTATACATATTGCTGATAAAAGTTGAGATAATTGTAAAAAAAATGCTGTTTTGTGTACACGACTATTTTATAAAAATAACAATATCCTACATTTATAATAAGTTTAGAATTAATTAGATTCAATTTACAAATTTTAATAAATGTTACTTAATATACTTAAGTATAGATGTCACTACCACTTATTTTGTTATGATAATATTCTGATTTCTTTACTTGTTTTAGTTCATTAAATATTGAAATATATACTTTCTCTTATCAAAATTTTTAAAATTATTTTATATCTATAATATATTTCTGATTACTTGAAGAAAGCAGAAATTGCGAGGAAATAATATTCTCACGTAATTTCATAAATGAAGATTACCTTTTATGCACCAGCTGTTGTGTTTTATGAGTGATTATGTTGTTTGATAAGACTATTTTGTGTGGTTATATATTTAAATTACGTAATGAAATGAATTAGACGAGTGGCAATGCTATTAATACCTGCTTTGAGCTATATGAGTAAAACCGTTATTATTAATATACCATTATCATTCGAAAACATTTAATAAAAACAAAATTATCGTTAAGATATCCGACTACGTTCGGAACCGTGATTTTGCAAAAGCGTATAAATGGATAATATTTATGATATTTGGTGTCACTTAGATTAGAAAACATATATAAAGTTGTTTTTAAAATATTATTACAATAAAAAAATTATTTTACAATATTTTGATAAAAAATGAACATAGAATGATAGATCTTCAAAATATTCTCCTTTTGTGAAAAATTCTTCTATTATCATAATATTTTGCCTGTATATAGCTCAAACCTACCTCTGTACAGAGGCTCAACTATGAGTTTTGAAAAATTCACATTATTTTCAGAGTTGCAACCAATTGAAATAATTATCGGCGTTTTTTTTTTTAAATTTCTCCCCTCTGTTGTCGTAAAATATGGATAAACCCACTTCTAAGTTGTATATTTCAAAAATTCTAGTTGAGCTTCTGTACAGAGGTCTGAGCTATATACAGAGAAAATATTATTATAATAAAAGCATTTTTCACAAAAGGAGAATATTTTGAAAATTTGTCATTCTATGTTAATTTTTTGTCAAAATATTGTACTTAAATAATTTTTTATTGTAATAATGTCCTTAAAACAATTTGAAATACATTTTCTAATCTAAGTGACACTATCCATTTATGCACTATCTTAAAATCACGGTTCCGAATGTAGTCGGATACCTTAAATCAAGTTCTATAAGTTTAAAATACTTTTGTTTTTAAAAAATCTTGCTTTCCCTACATTTTTACCAACATTAACAGTGACTGTGTGGAAGCTCTTTCTCGCACTCCTCCCCAAATCAACTTCAAGGTCCCTCGGAAGCAATATCTTCATACTTCGTACGCCTTAAAAAATGCTTAATGTATGTATAATTTGAATTTTTTAAAGTTTTTGTTGAAGAAATAGTTATATTTTATGCTGTTTATATATTGTGATGTTAAGAAATATCTTTAGATGATTCAAATTAATACATTAGGTTGTCAAGTGTGAAATGGAGCAAAAAGCGCACACATAATTGAATTTGATTTTTTTTCCAATTAAAACCCAGATTTTAAGATGATCTGTTAATTTTCTTTTCAAACTGAAATATGCGTTAAGAAGAGGAAAAGACGTACCTTTCACGTGAAAAACAAATTATGCCAAAAATACGGAGTCTAAATGAGGTTATGTGCAATTGAAAAAAATACCACACATGAACTTTGCTCCATTTCATACTTGACAACCTAATATAATAAAACTATAAATCTACATTATTGACCTCTATTCTCTAACTCTGCATTGCATTATTGCGGGAATCGAATTGTTTCAAAAATATACTGTGTGACACACTGAATAATATTGGTAAATTGGATTGCCACACTACAGCTAAAAAGCTACCAACCCCTGCCCCATTTGCATCGAAATTTAATTCAATTATTTTAAGAATTCCTTAGTAATTTTACTAGAGATCCCCCCTAAAAAACTTGTAAAAACGTTTCTATTATAATCGAACAAATAAGAAAGGACAAGCATATAATTTCCCTTACTAATCTCCCCCACCAGAGAACAATGGGGATGATAAATTACCGATCAATAGCGAAATTCAATTTCTACAACATGGAAATTAATTTCGCTATCTTTCTTGTAAGCTGATAAAAGTGCTTACGGATACATCTCCAGCCCCCTAAACACTGGAACAAAAGCAAAAATCTTAAGAAAAAGAAGCGTGATTAAATGAAGAATCCACCGCTTTTGGGTTTATTGAATAAAAGCATAAATAAAAAGTGTCTTAAACTAACTAAGCCCTATCCACAATCTGCCATAGAATTTTTCCCCTGGAAGGATTTGATATCTTTCTTTCCTTTCAAAAGAGAGGGTACTTTTCAAAAATTTTTCCCCAAGAAGTTATTTCCAAATAAAAGAGAGCTCTCTTCTAACGATGCAGAGACTAATGTTAGACGTAATGGACATCCAGGGCTCTCTGCCATTCGAAATGTATACAATTTTTTACTCTCTCGAATATGTAAGTGGCAAAATGCAGACTCGTTGTAGAGGACTTCTCGTCTGAGTTAATGCCAGTGTTCAATCCGTTCCAATTAGGGAAGGGTGACTTGAAAATGCTGACTCGAAAATGGACTGACTGGGTTCGTTCTGTCTGCTTTTCAAGAAAATTTGCTTTCTGATTGCTAAGGGAAGGATTTTAAATGAATTCTTGGGTCTTTTTTTTATGCTGAGTTTTACCTGGAAATGTAAGTTTATTTGATGTTGGGAGTTTTCTTTTGGAGCAGCTTAGACAGCATCATTTACTGTTGAGTTTGAATTTAGGTATCTACTAACACTGAAATGTAATATGTTTTTTGTTTAAATTATGTGTAAGTACTTTCGAATAGGAATACACCAATGGTTCCCGCTGAACTGATTCCCGAGACATAAACGAAAGTTGAAATGTACTTGAGTACTAGAGTAATGTTATAAAAAAACGCTTTTTAAAAACATGCTTATATTTTTATAAAACTTATCAATACATTAATCCTTCATTGATACGAAACTAACGGGAATTTTCAAAGTTTTAAATAAGATAGCTAAAAAGCATTTGATGAAGGATTTGAAAACATCGTATATTCGTTTTCGTTCTTCATTAACATACGCTTTCCATTTAAGCAATATACTACTTCCATGGTGTTCAAAAGCTTGCTAAATTTTATAAATATTTGAATAAATAGCTTAGTTGTTTGTCGAGCTTTACGATGAGGCTTGAATAATGAAAGCAATCTTTTTTGCAACTCACATTAATAAAAATTTAACTTTTATATCTAATAAGATAGAATTAATTTTATTAAGTCTGAGGGCCTGTTGTTTTATAAGAGTATATTTGATCTTTGTGTAGTTGTAATTTTTGATACTTAGATCGATCAATTATACCAAACGAAAAACGTCACTAATCCTAAAAATGATGCCAAATACTTTCATCGTTATTATTACTGTGTTAAAATGTGCGCGGGAAGAGTTTTCACTATCGTGGCATTTGGTGTCGTTTTTCATTTAAAAAATTTGTAGATGGCATTATAAGTAAGTACCATGTACTATAGATCTAACATTCTAAAATACAACTATATCTATAGATTGCCTGAATATGGTATTCTTAAATTTTAAATCTATTTTTATAATTTAGGTATTTTTTAAAATGAAAACATTATAAAAATTTAAAATCATTAATTTGTTTAGTACTTACTTACTATCGCAACCGAATTGGCGACATTATATGAAACGAAAGACATGGTTGGCAATTCAGCGCGTAGGACACATGCGAAATCGAGGTTGCCAATTCGGCGAGTTATCTTGAACGTTGGCATTGTGTGATATTACGTAAGTATCTAGCGATGTTTAAATGCTTTGCACTTTTATCATTTAATTTAGTTTTATACAAAAATTATAAGTGTTCTTAAACTCTTAGTTTATTTTACGATTTAAAGTATAAAAATTTTCCTTTTTTCAGCAAAGATGTATGAAAACTATTAACTTTTACAGCTTTGACTTTCAAAAAAGTATGCTATTTGTTAGATATGTTTGTAAGATTTAACTAAATTACTTTTCTCATTGTCCCTGGTAAAAATATTGTCTTAAATATATTTTCTCCTTTTAAAAACCCTTACAACATAAGCACAACATTCTTTTAAGTGGATAATTTCTTGGCGAGAAATTCATGAAAAACGCCGGTGAAAACAATTCTTTTCAATGGAAAAAAGTCAAATTTTATAACCACAAAATTATTCAAACGACTCAGCCGAGACGATTATAACGACAATGTTGTTGCCAACATCGAAAACGAAAAGTGTAAAACGTTTATTGTCTATTCCTACATTTTTAAAAAAGTCTTGAAGCGCAATTGTTTCGAATAGCTTGTTCAAGGACCAAATAAACGAGTTGGTGAACGGTTAAATTAAGCAGAATATTCAACGAGCGAACGAAAAACTCTCTCAGTAATATATTTTAACGAAAGAAAGTAATTAAATAATTAAATGAAAGAGAGTTTTAATTCGCTTGTGTGAAGTATTTGTTAAAATACCAGCGAGTTAGTCATCGGAAATAAGGTGAATAGCTGGGAATTTTTTGTGTGGGGAAAATGTTTTGTTAGTAATTTATTTTAATTTGCTTATGAAGTGGTGTAGGTATTTGTTAACAAAGGCTAGAGTGATAATGTTTCTGCTGAAATGACTTGTTCAGGATACTTATAGTTTTCTTTTACTCAAGTATTATTTGAAAGAACTTAAAATGTGTGTGTATACTTTTTATTCATTTTTATTTAAGTTTCAATATTTTTCAACTGTAATGTTCAGTATCTTCTCGGTTTTTATGTTAAGTATGTTTTTTATTTAATACAGAATTCAATTTATTTGGTGTTGATTTGTAATGTTGACACGGTATTTCAATTTCTAGAAAATGTTTCAATTTCCTGTTTTTTAAAAATGTTTTTTATAATATTACCACTTTGAGGCGAGTTGGAAACCTCTCTCTCTCTCTATACTGACAATGTTAAATTGGCTGTTTTCGATGTACCTTTTCTCAATCTATTTTATGTACATGCTTGAAATTTTTCATACTATTAAAGTACACCTCTCTCATTATACTAAAATGAGCTTTTAGCTAATTTTGAATTTTTTAATAAATTATGAAATATTTTATCAAACATTGCGAAATTTGACCCATTTTTTAATTAAAAAGTTTGTAAAAATTAAATTTTTGAGTTTTTTACAAAAAGTTCATTTTTTAGTATATATTAGACATCATTATAAATAATTCATAAAAAATTTACATACCTGTGAACAAAAGTTTCTCAGAAAAGGTACATCGCACATTAAAATTTACATTTTGAGATGAATTGATTTTAATGCATACACACACACACACAGTGAGACTTTTAATCCGCTAGGAAATTAAAAAATAAAAGGCTCAATTCAAAATAAAAGATACATGTTTTGGTTTATATCAGTCATTACACTTTTAAGCAAAAACAAAGTAATTTGTTTACAATTTTCTCGCCATTAAAATGGGCGTGGCCCAAATTCAATGATTATATAAAAATACGTTTTAAGGGCTTCTAAATACCCTAGAGATTAAAGTAAGGTATTTTTAGAAAGGTTAAAATCTATACAATTTAAAAATGTAAAAATCTCAAATTGTCAAAAAAATAAGATTTTAGCTTTCCAACACCCCTTAAATCTTTCGAGGCTTAGAGTCCTTTAACTGGTGTGGGATGACATTAAAGAAACGCAACTCTGACACTTGCTCGGTCTTCAGGAGTGAGTTAATTGTGATTAATGTAGGGCTTGGTGCTATCATGGCTAATGATTGTGATTTTAGTGAACTCTGGATTTTATCGGACAGACGCAGTGCACTACAATACATTAGTGGCTGGTCCTCCGCAAACTATGAAACCAGCGTTTCTATTCTGGTCAACCGAGAAAGATCTCTCAGACCCACGATGTCCACCTCCCCACAATGGATACTATCACATGTTTACATTAGAGGTAATGAGATCGATGATAGACTGTTCAAAGAGGGTAGTGAGAATGGAACGGCTATTGACACTTCTCTCACTTATCAAGAACTGTACTCTAATGCAAGATCCAAACTGAATTTAATATGGCCTATTCCACCTACGTATCAAAGGTACACAGGAACATCTCCTGGCTCTCTGTTGGAAATGAAATGTGACCGTGGCTTCCAGACTACTCTGTCTGGAGTAACAAGTGACCACTTGAAATGTCTTTCCTTGTGCAGAAAAATCCCCCCCCCACCCTACTCTTAAGAAATGCTGTGACCATCCATCTTCACTGGATCACATTCTGAGATACATCGTACTTTCTAAGGAGTACTTAACATCCGATCCCTCTATTATTATAGATTTTTTGTTGGTCAACAACCTTCTGGAGCTGATCTGACTCATTTAATATATTTTGAGAATAAGAAACAGCAACAGCAATAAAAACATTATGTAGATTATTTTACTTTATAAATTTTTTGTATGGGACTTTTTAACAGTTATTGAAGGACATCTACGTTGTTATGTCCTGAAATGTCTTACGTATGCTGCAAAAAACTTTGTTTAATTATTAAAAGGTACTTTTGACACAAAACTGTTTATCCCTATATGTGTTATTAAATCTTCTTTTAACTTTTTTACAATGTATATTTGATTTCCTCGAGACGCAAAATATTAAAATAATGTTTTTTTTAAAGTTTTCAAGAACGTGTAAGACTATTACAAGGAATTCCAAATTGAATCCTTAAGAAGAGAAAAAAAATATAAACTTAAAAATATTTTTGGTAAAAAATATTATTTACAAAATGTTTATTGATATTTTTAAAAGTGAAAAATAAACAAAAAATAAGCATAAATTCCACGTGGGAAGCTTCTAACAAAAAAAGTAGAATTTTAAAATGTTCTAATATTGCGACAAAATTTGTATCTCTAAGGAGTATTCGATCAAAAAATATCATTTTAAGGAATGTGAACAGTTCCTGAAAATCTTTAAGTTTTATAACATAAATCGATCGTTATATTTTAATTCTTTTTATTACTTGTTTTAAAATTACGCCATTGTTAAGGAAACACACAAACTTCATAAAATGCTCAATGCTTGTAAATAAAAGAAGATTTTATTTATATGCTTGTGGTCTTTGTGACGTTAAATTGAAGATAAAAGTCTGAATCATTTAATTTTTCCCTGTCAAATGCTTGATGATTACAGATTTCATGTTCGTGAAAAAAATTGAGAAAATTAAAAAAAAAAATAACTTGTGCCACTCTACATTTATGAAACCAACGTGATTCTTTATTAATTTTTGAGGGTTTTTATGTAATCAAGACAGTTTATAATTTACTAGTTTGTTGCTGTATTATTTTTAGTTGATTAGTTATTTTGCGTTTTAAATTTACTTCACCAAGCTTCACATTAGGTACTTTTGTAGTACATGGTAGGAGATTTTGATTTATTATTATTAATAATAATAAACAAAAATGACACAATACTGATAAATCTTTTCAGACATATTTTATTAGCTACCAATGGTTATTGCTCCTTTCCTAGCAATAAATAAAAGCCCTGGAGTGTCTGAACACAGTGCGACATTAATATTCACTCACTCACCCGAGCCATTTTACCTGACCACTGAACTGTTTGCTTTAAATAAAAATGAATTTAATTTTTAAAAATATGTTAAAATAGCGATACATTTTTCTTATAATTCGTATTGGCTCTCATTCCATAAATCTCCCATAAAAAGAAACAAAATTTAGTCTATTGATTGGTATATAACAGTACTTAATGCGTAATTAGGAATTTAAGAAAGAACAGAAATATAAAATCAAATTATTCAGAATTTTACGATAGCTGAAGTTACTATGTATATATATATATATCAATATTTATTTCTTCGTAATTTGGCTTTCTTCTTGGCACAGTTTTGGGTCAAAAAATGTTTCCACTCCAGATGTTTTCATAAGAGTGGGTTAAAATTATTTGCTGAAGTCGCCAATATAGTAATCTTTTAAATGAAGCATAATCTTAGCAGGTTATTAAATGTAATCATAACAAAAATAATCGTTTGCTATATGAAATATACTGTTTTACTCTTTATTAAAATTTGAATTCTAATATTTGGTTTTCTCATGTTTTATTTGGTTTTGGAATTATGTCCAATTTATACGTCTATTCTTGTCAACAAAAAAAGGGTAAGATAAAAGAATTTATTTTCTTACTTTTTGTCCATATGATCTAATAATTTATTTAGTATTTTAAAGATTAAATATTTCTTTTAATTTCTCTACACATAGTGCTAACATAAGAAAAAGGTTTGTTTATAGAATATACCTCTGCTTTCATGGGTATGATTTGGAATGTAATTATCTTTTTTTACTTGACTTCTAAATTTTTTATATTTTTACAACATTAAAAATATTCTAATCATTTGCAATAATAATTAATACTTGTATCATTCATTTGATAGAACTTTAAATTTATATTTTGAGCATTGATTTGCTGTTGCTTTATAACTTTGTCATATTCATTAAAAGTTTGTTCCTCCGTATTTCGTTTAGTAAGCCGAGTTCAAGCTACACGTGATATTTAAACAAAAATGTTTTATCAAAAATGTTAAAGAATAATTTTATTAAATTTTAATTTATCCAGATCTAAGGTTTTAATGTATTGCTATCATTGCGCCAAGTCGTTACTCTTATTAAAAAGTCTACATTTTCACAAATATTTGGAGTATAAATTTAGAAATAGAGATGTGCATTAACACACCTAAAAATGTAATATAAGTTTTTTCATGTGTAAAAAAGAAATAAATAATGGTGAATACGCTTCAAAAATGCAAGCGTATAAAAATTAATGAGAATTCTTTTGTAGTTTTTCACACAAAAAGATTTCTCTATATATTACAAAAGGCTCAGAATCGTTTCCACATTTTGTGCTCTCCATTGTAAAAGCGACGTATTTCATTATTTAATGATCAACATACAGAATTCCTTTGTAGATAAATGTCATAATTATCTTTTCTATTGTTATAAATAATTACTGCTTTATACTCTAAGATTTCAAACATATGTGTGACGAATCTATACGGCACTTTTCCACTAATACTCTTAGGCGTCTTTGGGGATTGTGAATTCGCGTATATTTCCAACCAGTTCTAAAAGAAGAAAATGGGATATGCAAATGAATTAAGGTATTTAAGGAGAGCGTTGTAAGTTAGCAGATAGAAGGCGATTGGGACAAGAGAAGTAGTGACGAAGTTAAGAGGATTCAAGTGGATTGCGTGATTAGAGTATTGCTGTCATTATTCAGCGAAGTAACATTAGAAGGATTGATCTACCTTGAGAGAACAACATTAGATCCAGGTGATATTTTACCCTTAGTTCATTTGACCACAAGAGCTAATATATAGTAAAGTTAGTGTAAGGTTAATGAAGAATAGTAATTCTAATTGCGTTGTCTCTCGGACCTCCTATTCCGGTAAACCCGTTCAATATTGAGCTTAGTACTTGATTAATTTTATATTTTGTAATTTAATTTAAGAGTAAAGGTAAATCCCTTTGACGTAGAGATATTTAATATTTGTAGTTAGAAGGGTGATATTTGAATTAAGTGAATAAATATAATTTTTCATTCTGAAAATGGCATCTGGTAATTCTTTGCCTCAATTTAACTTAGTGTCCAGTATGGAATCTAGGGGGGTTCTCACATATGCTTTATGACTCTTATCAATGGTTATATAGAACTTTATTATAAATAAAATCTGTAGTAATTGTATTACTATGAGCGAAATATGTGAAAACATTTAAATGAAATAAAGACACATAAGACCATTGTTTTTCTTATCATTACAAGACATTTATTTAATAATATTACTACAAGCTGTCTTCTTCTACAAATGATTTGTACAGTTAAGTGCATTGTATTTTATGATTGTACAGGATGAGATATCTCCAAGCAATATTTTATTTATTTGGAGCTCTGCGTATGTATTCCTGCACCTGCGATAGTAGCTGTCAGAATTGAAACTATGTCAGTAGCTTCCTTCAAAAAAGAAATGAGTTTCAGAAGTTTGTCGAAAGCTTATTTAAGTATATTACTTATTATTTGTTTCCTTATTAAAAATAATTTTGGATACATCATTAGAAGAATTCTTATGCCTTAAACATAAATGAATCTCGTTCATAAAAATTTACTTCGGTGAGATTGATTTCACGGTATATAGAGGAAACCGATTGTTATAAATTATTTTAACTAGTTAAGAAAATTAAATAAAAAATTCGAATTCGGAATATTTCATAAAAATTTAAGGATAAATATAAAAGTAATATATATTTTGCTTTTAAAGTTAAATTAAGAATTAAAACAGATATATTTTTGTGTTCATATAGACATATTTTAAAGAAAATTTAAAAATGTTTTTTTTTATTTTTACTGTGAAAAAAAATTACGAGAGAATGAGTTAGTTGTATTTATACCTTACCTTTGTAGAACTAAAAATAATTTTGGAATAATTCACTCTTCAATTCGAGTTGTAATTTTTTTTTTCGAAAATTTGCATATTTTCAAAGAATATATAAACTTTTAAGATAAAATAATAAATTTTTGTTTTACGATGCATATAAGACAAATACTTTTAAAATCTCAAATATATGACGGGAAGGAAAAATGAATATTTTTCTAAGCATAACGTATAAATAAAATAAATTATTTAGATATATGAATGTTAGCAAAATAAATGAAATTTATTTTTTTATTTAAAATATTAATTTAATAACAAGGTAAAAATAATTAAAATAATAACAGTAAATAGTAAAGTTGCATTCATAGTAAAATAATGAAATGAGAAATAGTAAAATTAAAAAAGATAAAATTGTATTCATAGTAAAATAAAGTTAGAAAATAATAAAATTATTTAGTAAAAATAATGATTAATAATTAAAAGAAGAAATTATATGCTTAATAATTAAAAAAAGAAAGTAGTTTGTAATACATAATCACAGAATTATTTACTGCTTTTAAAATTGGATAAATATGTGTGTTGTAGTTCGTACAAATATTGAAAAATTCTTATTTGTATATTTCTCGACAAGCTTTGTGAATCTCATTTCTTTATAAAACCATCAGCGAATTATTTTGTGCTGAAAAACCTAAACATTTATCGAAAGACTCACACAGAAAATTCACAATATTAAAGATAAGAGCTTCTTGTGAAGTTAGAAATTATAATTATTTTTTTTAAAACGTGAATATATCTTTAAAAGGAATATAAAAGTTTTGTGATGTACAACACATAATCTTTTAAATAAAAAAGAATATTTTTTTTGAAAGAAAATATTGAATTATAAATATTTATTTTTACATAAAAATGACGAAGTAATTCTTCAAAGTAATTAAAAAAAGGTAAGCATATTCAAATATAAAAAGTTATTATTTTTATTTTAACAACTAAAACTTTGCGCCGATAATATTAACAGGATCTTTAAGGTAAAATAAGGCAATATAAAAAGAAGCATAAAAATTAAGAATATTTATATTAATTTCAAAATTATTTATACCTGAATAAATTATTTTTTTTCTCAACCTATATGTATCATATTTTTGTTGGTTGTATTTAGTAATAAGTATATTATTAAAAACACAATACACACACATCCAAACAATTAATTAAATTTTCATTAATTTTTATTTTAAACGCGAGAAACTAAATGAAATTGTTAGATATAATAAATTTTATAACACCAACAACTAATAAACTGAAATTGAGTTAAACGAAGTTTAAGTAAACTTATAGGATTTTAATACCAGTTAGTCTGAAAATTGTACTTCATTATTTTTTTCTGGATTACTATGTTTAAAATCATATCTCAAAATATATGCCTCAGTATCAGAGCTAGGTATAATTTGACTTCTAATTGATGCATCATAAACTTCATTGAAATTCATTTAAAATATATTAAAATTCAAGAGTTGGAGTTTTTTTTTCGGTTACTGTTGGATAGGGTCTTAGAATATTCGGTTGATTTGAATACTTTTGAAAATTTTAAAAAATCAGAGCTATATTTTAGGGCAAATTACTATTAAATTCAATTCATCTTTCCAATTTCACAAATTGAACTTATCTTAAAACTCTTGATTATTTATTTTGATCGTTTTGTGATGCCCAAGCAACTTTATTATTAATAATTAACAGTGCTTAATTATTAATAAAACAAATATTAGTACAATTATTATTAATTATTATTAAATTAATATTAGTATACTTATTATTAAATCTAAATTGTAGTATAATTATTATTAAATCAAAATTATAGTATAATTATTAATAATTTAAGATAATAAGTATTAATACACAGTTATCCTTATTAATTATCGTTTTTGATGTATATTGTTCAATTTTAATGTTAGCTATTGTTTTTTTTATTCATATCCAGATTATATTAGTGTTCAAAATAATGAAGCAAAAAAAAAATTCAGTCCAAAATATCAGAATATATAAATAATTTTAAAATTAAAATGAAGAATTTACTTAAAGAATTTACTTTGAAATTTTGTACCAGACAAAACGTTTATATCATGTGACAACATGATAAAATTTGCATGCATCAACTAGAACCGATTATTCCGATGATAATATTTACAATGAAAAATAAAAATAAAATAAACAAAATTTATTAAAAAAAATGTAAACACGATCATGTGTTGCACTTCACATTCATTTCAGTACAAAATCCTGAGAAGCACCAATTTTATCTCTCAGAACCTTCATAATACGAATGATTTTTTTTATCTCAGTTATTCAAAGGACATAAAAACACATTAAGTACAAAAATGTAACAACTTCATTATGTACATCAGTACTGTACAAGTGATTTGAACAAAAAGTATTCGTACAACAGTGATATGTCAAAACACAAACTGCGCAAGATACCTGCATAGTGTTATCGTTGTTACTCTACAAAATGCATTTCACAAATTGCATATACCATGACATCTTTATATTTTATTGCAATGGAATTAACTTCACTGGTGACTTTTTCACTTGAGAATAATTTTTTGTATAAAAAAAAATCTTTTTTCTTAGTGCATATGTATATATATATATATATATATATATATATATATATATATATATATATATATATATATAATTATATTTGGATTTTTTCACCAATCGAGTCAGTCACAAAGAAGGAAGGTTGGTACCATTAAACTAGTTTAACCCCATTTATGTAGTCCTAAGTCCAAAATTGCATTTCGACTCGCTGAGTTCTTTGTTTAATTTTTGTTTAAATGTATTGATTTTTGTGTCTTAAATACATTTGATACATTATTTTGTGGTTTTTGTATTATGTTTCTGTAATTTATTTCTGACATGCTTTTTGATATATATATTTTTTCCTTTATTTATATATATCGATTAAAATATATATCAGTTACATGCTTTTTAAGGAACAGAAAAATACTTGCAATAAGTTTTCAATTTTTTTTAAAATGGAAATAAGATTTTTTTTCAATTTTAAGGAATTTATATTTTATTTAATTTTTAATTATTGATTAATTGTTTATTTTAATACTGTAATACATAATATAATTTGGAAATTAAATACAAATAAAATTACGATACAACTTTTTGATTGAAAAATTGAATTTAAAATACAGAAGTTTAAACACTGGTAAATTAATTACAATTTAAATAATTAATTAATTTATTTACATTTCCTTATTAGTGAAACTTTACATGCGATAAAACTAAGATATATATAATTATATTTAAATTAATGCATATAATAAAAGATCTATCGTACAGATAATCATAAAATAAATGCACCATTATGAAAACATTAATTTTTGCTTCCTCAGATATAATTGAAATTAGTTCCGTCCGTTTTAACTTTTATTGAAAAATATATTAATTATATTATTAATAAATTAGTATTTGAATATAAATTAATATATTGATAAAACTTACATATAATTAATCAAAATTGTTGATGTGTTTAATTCATTTTCGAGAAATTGCATCGCCAAAAAGCTTTTCTCTATGGGAATACCCTTGATGTATTTATAAAAATGTACTCAAAAATTCTTGAAATTATAAAAACCCACCAGTGAAGTCAATATTAAACTAACGCTATCACAATGAAAACCTTTTTTGTTTTATATTAAAGGATCACTTCTCGTTAGAGCTTAATAGTAAAGGCATATACGTTGAACGTTCTAAATTTGATAATTAATAATGTTACATCTAGAAGACATATCAAAGAATTAAATACATAAATTATTTTTGCTATCAATAAACTATAGCACTTTAATTTTTTTTTTTTGTATAGGTTATCGTTTCGTTAGTGGAGTTAATAAAGTCACTTCGGATATTTCACACTAAAATAAGAAAAGTCAATCAAAATAATGTAATGCGCTAAATTCACGTGACGTCATAGTCACATGATAACGCCAATCACGTGTTTTGAATCAATCAATTCATAAATTCATGTGACGTGAAAAGTCACATGATAAATATATTCGCGTGCTTCCAGCTAATTGGTTCTTGCGCTTCACCGTTGCCAACGCTTGGTTTCTAAAAGGCACATATTTGTTAACAAAAATAACGTGTATAGATAAACAAAATGTACTCGATTTAAAAATGCAGGGGAAGTTTAATAGTTTTTTTTAAAAATTGTTGAACACTTTGAAGAATTTTAAAAAATGCTTGAACATCTTTACCCAATTAACTTATTAGAAATAGTGTCTAAAATTTATATGAAGAACAGGTAAAATTCTAACAGGGACGTATCAACCGCCGTATCAATGATACGGGGCCTCGAGATACAGGTGTGTCAACATGTGTAACTACAGTCCCTCTATAACAGGGTTCTCATATCTTAAAAAGGGAATCAAAAAAGGGCCATTGACACAGAGCTCACTCAGAACTAGCTACGCCAGTGAATTCTAATGTCAGTTTGCTTAGAATTCAATGGAGAACACGTGATTGTCTTTACCATGTGACAGTTGTGAATTTAGCCCATCGAATTTTAATTAAACATGAAAAAATATACGATTTTACTACAGTCTTTTTATTTTATCACCTTTAAAATTCAATGGTAAATAATAAAAAAGGAATTTTAATAATTAAGTTTCTTGCGCTAATAATCTTCAATTATTTTAACCAAAAAACATCATTCTAATTATTAATTTTTATTATAAATTCATTTTTTTATAAAATGTAATAGGAAAACTTTTTTTGCCATTTGCCTTAAAAATTGTTTTTTTTAATTAAGATTAGTTAATTTAATGATAATATTTTCTTAAGTACATTATAATGTGTTTTTCTTTCATTTCCTATAAGAAATAATTTAATGTCCTCCCAGAGGATTTTCTCTCACTAATTAATTTTAAGAAAGCTGCAGGTAATTAATATGTTCTATTAATCAAAAACTTTTACAGTTAATAGTATTACACGAAAAAATTCTTTATGTAAATGAATATTCAATTAGCTATTTAACGACAGAAATTAATACAATTTTTTAAAAGTAATTAGATAATGCAAAAAACCTTCCTTTCTTTCCAAAAAAGATAAAATATATTATAAAATATTTCGCCACACAATAAGCAATGTCATAATGTATTGGAATATTTACAAGAAAGAGTAAAAGAGTTTTTGTCCATTGACTTAGAAAATCTATAAACGAAGATTTAGATATAAGGGACCAATTAGTGTTTAAAAAACGATATAAGTAGGCACCATCGAAATTCAATGAACATTGTTGGTAAACAATCGCTCATATCGAAAGAAAACGAGCTTCACATGTTCTCTGTAAGAAAAGTATTTGAGCCGACACACAACGTCATTAATTACTTCCATTATCAGTAAATCCTAAGCCCTAAAAATGTCCTTTGCATATTGCCTTGCAGCAATGATACGCTTCTTATTTCAAGGTAATAGTTAAACGTACGAAAACATCCAAAAGTCTTGCTGTAATATCTGTGAAAATGTTCAAGAATAACTGTTTTCTTAATTTCAAGGATAACAAACTGTTGCATCGGTATCAAAGTTTCGAAGTACCAACGAACATTCGGTTTTCAAGGGAAATATGGAGATGTAAATATAAAAATAGTTATTTTATATTACTTGAGATCATCTATAACCGTTTCTGAATACGGTTTTCAGGATATGACATGAACGCAATCTTTGCTTTTATTCTGGGAAGTAGTCCAGAACTTCATTCTATATACTGTGGCTGATGCAGCAGAACTTCTACAAACACCAAATCACCAGGGTGAAAAATCATCAAAGTTTTTCTTAATCTTCTACCTATTCACTTTTTATCACTGGCTCCTGCATCTTCTATACAACTGTGCTTAGGGCTGCACTCAGTGGGAGTAGGACTTCGACCTTCACTTCGCAATTGTGCCCTTTCTGAACTCAGTTTCCTCGCTGCAGATGTAGCCACCATATCGATGACAGCATATTGCACAGCTCCCTGCTTTACAATAGGACTGGTTGGCTCAGAATCCCCAACCGATACCACTTCCAAATAGTTGAGCTCTTTGGTACCTTCTTTTGGAAACGTAAATTGTGACGTTTTTTCTGGTGACGAAAGGAAATCTACATTCCCAGGTGAAGAGCTTATGTATCCTGGTGATGGAGAGTTTGTCTTGTTGGCGTTGTTGTTGTTGATTATGTTATTGTTGGAACCAGTCTCAGAGGCATTAGTTGAATTGTCATTTATCACTTCGTCTGTTGGGTTTAGTTGTCCAGTTTCGTCGGTGAAAGGCTTTAGGCATGGGAGATTTAGATGTGAGCAGTCTGTAAGTGGAATATATGGACAACCATCCTGAATGAGGACCCTGTCAAAAGAGTGGTACTCCTTTCCCGATCGAGGTCTAAGTGAGCTAGTGCAAGAGGTAGGAATTTTCATGAGGGCACTGCAGAGATCTTCAGTTCGGACATATTCGCTGGCACCCACGCCGCCACAGCCACTGCTTCCACTACCGCTGCTGCTACGTGAGCAGAGGGAGAGGGATTCGATGTAATCAGACATATCGGAAGAGGAACTCGATGTCATGCTTTTAGCATCCAGCACCAAAACACCATCGGGGGATGTCACAAACTGGTGACACTGCTTGCATTCTGGAAAAGAAAGAATTTTGAAGTTAACACATATAGATGGTATTTTATTTACATCAAATTAAAAAGAGTAGAATATGTATGAGATCCATATATTGTTTTGCCACTATTATAAGGATATTGCAATGTATTTTATATCAAAAGTAAAATAACTCAGAATTTTCTTAAACCTCCCGTTTAATTAGCATTTTCGTCATTTAACAGTTCATAGAATTGAAAATTTTTGAAACTAATTTACAATAGACTAAGATTTTTACAAAATGAGAAATATTTTTAATTTAAGCATACACAGCTGAAATTTTTATAATAACTATTTTATTGAAATCCAAAAAATTTAATGAATAGAAATTGTTCTCTATTTTTATGTATAATGTAATAAGGTATTCTATATTAGATCAATAATTGAATTCTAGTGTTATTTATAATCGCATCAATTCTTTTTTTAAAAAAACCCAAATCGTCGTTATTTTAATACATATTTCCCTCTTTCTCTCTATTATTAGGACAAATAAGCTTAGAATAACTTATTTTACTGATTAGAACTTAAAATTTCATACCTGATATTAAAATCATCTTTGATTGATCAGAGTTTAACTTTGATTCTTGGCAAACTTTACTTCCAGCAGCAGATGAAAATTTTCGATCAGGAACCGGATGCCGATTAGCTGCATTTCCGGAATGTCTCCTTGGTAAAGACCCATGATAAGCAATAAAATGGGAAAACACTGCCCCTTGACCACCGAGATTTGAAGGTAAATGTGTAGAAATTCCTGAATCTGTTGAGCTTGCAGAGTGATGTTGCTGCTGTTGTTGACTGTTGGGATTGGTTTTACAAGGAACACTGGATGACCTCTTGATGCTAACTGGAGTTCGGCTAAGACTTTTATCCATGCTTTGACTCATAATGACTTCTGGGTCTTGTGATAAGTCCTCTTCGGAAAGACGATATTCTTCGTTCAGCTGTAAGCAATCAGCAGACCTATGGAATGGGTATTTTTGAATACTTTCCAAGAAAAGACTATCAGGAGAAGATGGTGCTGAAGATGGTGGTGTTATTTCATCCGTACTAAATGATTTCTCCTTAGATCTTAGGGTCAGTTTAGTGAGAAGGGGATGTTTTCGTGGTGTTGACTTAGGACTTGCAGTTGAGCAGGTAGCATGTGGACAAGCTCCCATTTCCTCTGGAGTAACACCTTCTTGTCTTCCATCTGTAGAACTAGATCTTCCTCTTTTGAACATGGACATTTTAATGTCCCCAAGTGAGTTTGAGCGAGAAGAACGACAGTGATATTCCCCTTCACATTTACGATTTCCACACGTCGATTTACAAGTTTCATCACATTCAGAGCTTTCCTTCAAGTCACACGTATGATCGTGGAAAGGCAGCAACACTGGCATGAAAGGTCGTAATGGTAAAATTGATTGCGGTGCTGAAGAAGGTTCAGTTTCTGGGGCTGTGCTACTAGAGGCTGTTGATGAAGACACCGATGCTACTACAGTGTCACTACTGCTACTCTGTGGTGGAACCGAAGATGGGGCACTTTCAGCAATGGCTAACTCTCTCGTTTCTGAAGTTCCAGGCTGCATTAGTAGATAATTGCCTCCAGAAGCGGATTGGAATTCAGACTGGTTGAAAGACATCATCTCATAGACTCCATTATTGGAAGGAGTATCTATTTTCTTTTTTGGTCTTTTGGGTATCGTGTCAGGAGGCTTCTCGCCGTCTTCAGGAATCGTACCATCTGGGAATGGAGTAGGAATTAAATGTGAAGGTCTTACATCTAATATTTCGGCATTTTCGTAAAGGGATAGCGTTTGTAAAAAATGTAGGTTTGCATAGTAAGGGATGAGTTTCCCTGGTACCCCCTGGCTGGTCAAAGCAGCCGCTGCTGTCTCTTGAAGATACTTTAGGTTAACATAAATGTGATTTGCATTGTCCTTTCGTCCGACACGTGCTCCAATAGAATTTAAAAAAGGCATGCCCAATGTGGTCATCCGTCCGCAACCGCATTCAGGAGCTGTGATAGGACACACGACAGGTGGCTGCCTGCAACGACAGTTAAGATTGTGATCAGTTCCAGCTCGTCGTTTTGAAGTATCACTGTCACTTTGAGGACCAGAAGCCACTTTGGGGGTGACAGATCCGTATTCTGAGCTATTTCTTCCACCCATGCGCCTCATTGTGTCGGTGGGAGTGGTTTGATTAAATGAAGGCAGAAGACTTCCAGGGCAAAGAAGTAACCGTTGGCAAGAGCATACTTGAGGTTGTTGATAATAACTAGATTGAATAGGCTTTGTGGGCTTTGTTGAGGTGCTGAAGCCAACTGTGTTTCCGTTATTTTCTTTTTCGTCGACTGGAATATTAGAGTTGTCCATTTTATTTATGATCTGAAAACAAAAAAGACAAATTTTAAGAATTATAGAATGGCTTGGCGAACGAAATATTGTAGATACCCTTTTTAAAACCAGTACAGATAATGAACTGGAACAACATTTATTAATAAGTGTATGTTTATAGTCAAATACTTGTATTAATCCCTTTAATGCTCCCTGCGTATGTATACATCTTTTCGAAACACGAGCCCTTTCTTCGTGCTGCTATCATTAAAACTATTAAGAGGATTGTGGAATGCAATAAAAGGACTTTGACAGTGTTTACAAAGGATTGGCCTATTTACGCCTCCCCCCTTTCCAAAACACCACATACGCTCGCCTGTATGAAAAAATGGAGGTATTGGAAAGTGAATCGCGAACATTTAACCAGCAGTCAACATGTTTAATACTCAATTCAATTCAGTATTTGATATATTATTGCTCTTCTATAGTTATTATTTTGGGAAATTGCGTGTGGTTGTTTTCTATGCAAAGTTAAGCTATTTTTTTGCGTATGGCATTCTTGTGCGATTTCAGTCCAATATTAGGTATTATTGTTTAGACAAAATTGATGTTTTATGCTTTCAGCTATTTTATATGTATTAGTTCTATTTATATACAATGAATGGTATGTTTAAAACATAAAATGAGTCAACAGCAAAACACAAGGTAGTAACTATGGAACAAAAGGCCAAGAATTATATGATTCAGAAAATAATACGTTAATAAAGTAACTATGCCGATGGCTTTCTTACGTTCGTTCCATGAAATAATGTTTGTTGTTAGAAATTCTAATTAATAATATTTTCTTTTAATGTTTGATGAATCGAATAAATATTTTTCATTAAATTCTGAGTAAAACTCCATTGGTTGTGTAACAGGTTTGTCTGAAATAAGTTGTATATAACACGGTAATATATAAACCTTTTCTGTAACAGAATTTTGCAAAAAAATCGAATTAATGCAAAATTGAAATTTGATAATTTTGAATTCTGACTGGTAGTTTTGTTATATTATTGTCAGATTGTTATCGAGGTACAGTCGTCAATAAAATTTCTTAAGGAAGCTTGTGCGCGCTTTTTAAGTTCCAATATTCATTGTATTTTCACCAATCGACGAGTTCGATTAATTTTTGAAAAGGTAAATCAATTTCAACTTTCCTTTTTTTAAACATGTATTGATAATTTAACCAGTATTTCATGTAATTGTACATTTCATCATCTTGTAAAGGGTGCAGTTGGGTTATGATTTATTTAGTGTACCTACAGTATTGAACAACATATTAATAAATACCGAGTTTATACAACCTCTGACAATAAAGTTAGGTGAATGAAGTTAATATGGCCGATACATATATATATATGTACATATTAAAAAGACCTTTTACGAGTATGTGTTTCAACTTATTTTGACAAATATGTTTTAAACTTAAACATCAAATCTAATTAATCTATGATTAGTTTTTCACACTTTATAAATAGCATTGCATTAAACTAAATTTTTATTTTATAGAAAATATTGTATTTTAAATCAGGGGACTTAAAAAGGGCAACAATGAGAGTAAATTTTAAATTTTTACATTAGTTCCATGAAGAAATCTTTTTATTAAATGAAAGTATGTATTTAAGTTAAAATTGCCACTTAGTACATTCGTTTTTATGTCATTAAAATTCAATCAAGACTTAAGAATCTAAAAGATTTTGAGGAGGAAAATTTTACTTTTATTTATACTTTTTAAAAAAAATCTTATAAGTCAAAAAAAATTTAATTTGTAAAAAATTTTAGGATTTATTAAAAGTTCAAATTTTTAAAAAGGTGATGTATAGCTTTTATCACTTATATTTTCTTGATGACTTTTTAAATAATTAAATTTCAGAGTTTATTCCGTAAATTAGAATTTTCCCTTTTTAAAATTTTTTTTTTATTTCTTTTCCGTAAAGCGAACGAATAAACGTCGAACGTTAAAAAGGCTTCGAGTAAAAACACAAAAAGCTCATTTCTATTTCATTTAAATTATAAATTATATATTTTTTTATTTTTCTTTACATATATTAAATTTATTAATTTACAACTTTTACTTAAATTCTTTGTCACTTCACCCATGTAATGAAACCCAATTAATTTGCGAGTAAGAAAAGAGGTATCCGGAATTTAATATATAGCTTTTTCAAATGTCAAAATGAATTTTATTTATTCTATTTATGTCCAGTTTAGACTTTACAGAATTAACGTTCTACTACTCTTCTACGTACATCTTGCATGTAATAACCATTGTATAATTTTTTACAATAATATTTTTTAATTAATGTTTGATTATTTTAAAAGATGCAGACGTTTGAAATTGCATTCAAATTTAAATATAAATTTATGGATCATTGCAAAGTTTAAATTTCTTTTAATAATTGCAAAAGATAATTTGAAAAATTCGATGTAAATTTATTAATAATCATATTTTTCATCACTTTTTTAAAAATTGTATTGATTAAAATGTAAAGCATATTTTCTTTTAAAATAAGTTTTAAACTCTCTCTTGGCCCACTTGAAACATTTTTTTCCTTTCAAATAAGATTGCGGATTGGCAGTTAGCATTGAAGACCTAGTACATTCCCCAGGAGTTGGCATCCCTTTTTAGTGTGGCACATTTAGGTAGATACCAATTGCCACAATAAATTTTGATGCCCAGCTTACTCCCCAGAGGGAGGCACCTGAGCTCTGACAATGCGAAGTTGTATTAGGAATTTAGTTTTGCCGAGAGTACACAAGTCAAACAGAAACTCCAGGGATCTATTGCATGCGGCATAGCTATATAGCATGGACACTGTCATGCCGTTCATCATGAGAATCCAAAGACTTCGACAGGGGTCGAGTGAATGAGTGAATATAAACGTCACACTGTTCAGCTACACGAGGACTTTTGGCGACGGACCTCGTAATTTCGAACCATGGTCAAGTGACGAGGATGACACCTAAGTTGGCACAACTTCTAACTACCGCACCACACCAACGGAAGGATGTTTGAGCTCTCGACAGATTTAACGTGCATCACTCCCCTACACGGCGGGACCTTAGTGTTATTGGGTTCGAACTCGTGACAAGCCAGCCACGATCCGATACCTTAACCACCAGGCTACCACGGCCTCCTGGAGAGGGGGTAGAACCCACAAACTTGAGCCGGAAGACCAGTGCCTAACTAACTACACCATTCAGCCGGAAAGCATCAAACATTCTGAAATCGAAAAAATTTATTTCCATGATAAATACTCCTTACCAATAAAATGACATGATTTTGTATCTAAGTTGACTTTCATTGTAAAGCAACCTCATTTTAATAAAAGCCCTTTTCTTGATTCCACTCTCAACGGGGACAGCAACTTGAATTCTTAGCTTCGTTCAAGCTATGAATATTGAGAGATTATACTACATAAAAAAACAACAACTTTCGTATGATTTTCAGTTTGAAGGAAGAGAGAGATCTTAAGAATTTGTGTAGAAATATAAAATTTAGTTTAAAAGAACAAAAAAAAATCCTATCTCAGACGCAACATATGTGGGAACTTTTCAATTCTAGTTAGTTTCCTTCTGACTACATCAAAAAATATTTAAATAAGGCAATACCAAAAATATTGTTCAATTCTAGAAAGGAAAAATAATTCCACTTTTTTTCTTGTCCAAGATACTTCACTTAAAATATCGAAAAAATATATAAAGTAAAGAAACACCTTTTTTGCAGTGTTTTCTTTCAGAGAATTTGGAAGGGAAAAATGTACAGTTCTCTTTTAAAAATAAAGAACGAAAGAAAAAAAGAATAATCGAGAAAAAAGAATGATTCACTATTTTCCGTACAACTACGACTTGTTATTTATAGCCCCCAGGCAATGTGTCAATGATTTAGCTGAAAACTTCCATGTATCTTTCCAATGCGTCTAAAAACCTTCCAAGTTTCGGTCCTTTTGTAAAAAAAAAAAGAAAATGGCGAAACAGACGCACACTAATTACGTCATGCACCCGATCTTCTATTCAGTTCATTTCTTTTATAGTTTTTAAGGCGTATGAGAGCTTTTTTTTTCGTCTTTAGGTTCTGGTCCCTTCACTGCTATTAAGGAAGAACTTTTTCACGTTTTCCTTCTGAATTTTTTTTATCTTATCGTTGCTAAATAACTGAATGCTGTTGTCGAAATCTTTGAAAGTGTAACCTGCGGGCAAAGACACAAGAGAAATTCAGTTTGGAGAAACAGTAAACAGTAGAGGGGTATGTTCCACTTTTATGCATGTATGTGCATGAGTGAATGTATGAAATAAGATGCAATTATTTAAAAATATCACTACATTCAATTACATAGAACTAACGTACTTTAAAGGAATTTTATTGCTATTTTGCTCGAGGACTGTAGATGAGGATTTATTTCGTTCTAAATTATTTAGAGTTTGCTCAAAAAGGCTTTTCTGATGCCGGTTGATAATTTTAAAATAAATATTTGCATTTTTTGAAACGGTTTTCTTGTCACCAGTAAGTGTTCATATGTTTTATTTGCACATTAAAGATGCTTTTTCTTTTCTTTTTTTATTTCGGTATTTCAGATAGAACAGGACAAGAACATTTGGTAAAACAGCGATTAATGGCTCGCGGGAATGAAGGATTGTAAATACAAGTTCCTTTTTTTTTGCCGAATATGAAGAATGAAATGATGGGAGCTAGTTCATATTAAATTCCATTGGATATCAAGTTCCTGATTTTTTTGGCCATTAGGCGAAAAGAAATGACTGATAAATGGAGTTTAACGATTTGAATACCCTGTTTACCAAAAACGGTATATTGGAATAATGGAAACCACATTAACCATTTAATTTCCCCAAAATTAACTGGGGGTGGGGGACAGTTGCCGATTTCTAACTCCTTGATTACCACAGATCATGGAAGGGAATGACAATGACTATGCTACATTAACATAATTGCTTTACCAGTACGCCATACGGACTACCAAGAGCTAGCCCCAATAGGGATAATTTCTTTGCCAGTATGCCGTACGGACTACCCAAAGCTAGCCCCCATAGGAATGGTGATTCTTTCCGAAAAAGATCCATTTTTAAATCGATTCAAATCGTAACCTGATGAATCGATTCACAAAAAAATCGAGGTCTAAAAGATTGATTTCTAAAAAATCGATTTTTTTAAGTCTGCATTTACAATGTAAATATAAATTCATTTTATGAAAAACAAGAAAAATACCATAGTATAAAAACCATCTCTTATCAATAAAACCAGGGGATTTTTTTTAGTTCAGGGAATTCGACAATTACAGTTATTTTTACTACCATATCAAAGTATCCGGAATAAAAGAAGACATTTATTTTCTAAATGTATTTGTTACATTAAAAAGTTTAGAAAATAGATTATATAGCTTATATAGTTCCCAATGCTTAATATCTAAACTTTGTAAAAACAACAGTATCTCAAGTCTACTTGGACCCAAGTGGTTCCCGTTTCATCACTTGCGATGTTGCTGGCCATCGAAAAAAGGCGCTCACAAGGAAGAGATGATCCCACGATACTCATATAAATCATGGCTATTGAGTGAACGTGATGATAAATAGAACTTTTTGTTCTTGCAAGTAAAATACAGGATGCACAACTGCCTGCGATAAATAGTTTTTAAATTTTTCGTTTTTTTTATGGCTTTTACCAAAACGAAACAAAAATCAAATGTCGATTTTCTAGGAGGAAATATCGATTCACTGAATCGATTAAGTGCTACATATAAGATAAAAAGATGTATGGAGTTGATAGTTTAGAAAAATGTTTAACTATTTAAGAAACAAATAACATTTAATAATAGCGAAAAATTATGTTGCGGTACAATACGATCACTTCGGCATAGCGTCTGTGCATCTGGTCTTGACAGATAACATTACATAAAATACCATAAATATTGTTGCCACTAATTCTAACAAAATGGGAACCTTACATACATATCGATTTAAAAAAATCGACTTTTTTGTAGGAGAAATATATTTTTTGATTAATCGATCTCAGATCGCCATCCCGAAGCCACAACCGGTTTGCCCAAATGTTGTACAGGTATAGATAATTTCCTTCTTTCTATCCTTGATTTGTGCATATTTTTAATTCTTATAGTGATACTGTTACTTCTAATGTGTTTTGAAGAAACGCCGTTTGTCAATGGTACTGAAATACTTCTCATCCGAGATTTTCTTTGTGAAGGCGAAATTTTTCATTGAAAATATGAATTTAAATTCATCCTGATATAAATTATATGCATTATTTTAAGCGATAACTATACAACGTTCGTAACATTATGTATGCCTTATTCATCATACGTTTCCTTAGCATTGCAAATGACCACAATGGTGTCATCTGCATCGTAATTGGACTTAGACACCTGGTTTTCAGATGGAAGCACATTTGGTCTATCGTTTGATTGCACACGTAAGCTGATATCATGTGAGTTGATAACATTATCTCTAGAATATCTTGTAATTAAAATTTGAAATCAAGAATTTAAGAAAGTACTTATATTTCTGAATGTTTGAATTCTGTCAATTTTACTCTTTTTTTAAATTTCTTATGTTACTCGTCGAAGTAATATTATTCTAGTCAGCCTGAGAAAACTGATTTCTTAAGGTACCACAATTATATTCTATAGGTAGATTTTTAGGTTCTCTATAGGTAGAACTTATAAATATAAATGATAAAAACTAAATTCAAGTCCCACATAGTTTTTCAATTCCCGTAGATCATTCTTTTGGGTAAAAACTTGGAATCTATGCAGATTTTCTCAAAAGAAATTGTCAAATTTTTTAAGGTATCCGACTACTTGCGACAACTTTTTTTTGAAAAAATGAGCAAATGGAATTTTTTTTGTGATTTTTAGATTTATTTAGTATATTTTAAGGAAAAAATCGTAAGATTGAAAATAGAAAAATAATTTATTATTATTAAAAAGGGAAAAAACTGGTGAAAATGTACAAAAAATTACATAAACGGGTACAAAAATTTTTTGAGCAAATTCTCAATTTTTTAATTTTAATGTATTATTTTGTTATTTATGTTTGAACCATATGATGTACCTTCAGAATAATAGATATTTTAATTTTTATAAAAACTTGAGCACTCTATCTTGTGACTATTTGAAATTGCTTTAAAACAGTGATTATATATATATATATATATATATATATATATATATATATATATATATATATATATATACTCACATAAAGGACTGTAAATTTTGAAATAAACAGTGATTGATAAATCTGAAGGTCAAAACACTTCTACTGTTATACAAAACATTCACAAAAAATGTCAGCAAATTAATTTCAAAACTTTTTGAGCAATCGCTGTTCCCGTTGAGTTTTTCGAAAAAAAAAACACATTTCGAGTAAAACGCATTTTAAAGTTTGACATCTTGTGCAAAGTTATGGCATCTTCTTTTACTAAAACACTTGTAGTTTTTGTTCTAGTGAATGGAAAATAAAATCTTGGTATTTTTATTAAGCTAATAAGATGGCCAATAAAATAAATCAATAAAAAAATTTGTCAATTTTTGAAAAAAAATCGTGATTTTAGGGTAGTCGGATACTTTTAAGTATTCATAAAAATGAATGTTTTTGTACGAAGAATCTGTTGGAAAGATGAAAAAATAGTGAGAGAGAGAGAGAGAGTTATTAATTATCTTTTTCATATTCATATTATCTTTTTTTCAATATTTAGAAGTAATTACTACGATAAGAATTTTACAAACTGCAATTAAACAATCCTGTTTTTATGTTGGTGATAAAAATAAATCAGTCCAGTCTGAACTGCAATATTACATGGCATTCCTTTTATGTAATTTTCCTTCGGTAAACATTTATTGTACTTAAAATGAGTTATTACTTCTTTACATGATCACACAAAAGGTGCAAAAAATGCTTTAATTTATTTAAGAACTAAACTTTAACAACCCCTTAATTTCTTTCCTTATTTCCTAGAAAATTCCATTATGGAGTTGTCTTTGTTAAATCACCAAATAATTCATTTCAGTAAAACTACCAGATAATATCAAAAGAAAAAGAAAAGACTATTTATTCTGTAATTATTTGATAGAAAAGTATTTGCATAATAATTAGAATTTCTCACGAACTACAAAAACTATATTTAGTTCTGCTTACCTAGAGCAACTAGTTTTTTTATTGAGGGATATACAATTAAGTTTACACTTGTACTTCGATATTACGATTAGTCTGCTAAAGTATTAATGATATCGTGTTCAGATATTATTGATATTCTAAAAAGACGTTAAAAGTGGCAAGGAAATCCAGGCAATCCAATTTAAACGAGAAAAGAAAAGCAATTATCATAATGCTTGTTATCGGCATTCTTGTAAAAGTAATTTTGATATTAAACTGCTGAAGGGTTTAAATCATGTTCAATGCTCTAAAATAAAAATATCATTGGAAATGAAGATACAGACGTATTGCAATGAAGAAAATGTTAGAGAAAACCAATGATTGTAGTTGGATTTGATTTAAAAAATCTCTTTCATTATAGAATCTGAAAAGATCCAAAGGAATATTTTCTGCTAATGATTGAAATAAAGATCGGAATATACTTATTTGATGCTTTCATTTTTTGGAGGTATTCGTCGATACATTTATTTGCATTTTGATTTGATTCGATTTAAAACAAGTGGCACGATTCATCGTATTCGAACTACAAATCGGACTTTGTTGCTTAGCAACGATAAATTTGAAGAAAGATTAAAAGCTTTACTTCGAAAAATAGTGTTAGATTAATAATAATTAGAAAGAAAACAGAGAAGAATTTATAAAAAAAATAAGTTTTTTTCTTGAAATGAGATATTAAATGAAGGAATACTTATATACTATAGAAAATGTATGTAGTAGAAAATTGTTATTTTAACATTTTTTTTAAAAAAAAATATTACATCGCATTTCAGAAATGCATTCACCTGGAGTGTTAATTAAAATGTGTAATGGGATTGTGTATTCAACAACTTCAGCAAATTGTGATCTTCGTAAATAATTTTACTCATAAGGAAGGTGGAAAAGCTTAATTAACAGAAATCAAATGTTACTTCATAAAATTTTAGTTTCAAAGATTCTGATACGGGAACTGTACAATAAGTCCAGAAAATTTTAAGGCAATTATTTCACGCAAAAACAAGATCCTAGGAGATTAATGTTGCAGGGAAGCATAATTAAAATTAAACATTTGACGGAGTCTGTGCGTTTCATTTACTTTGTACACAATTTTGCTTACAGATTTGAATTGCTGTGTTCCTTATTTGTGTATTTGTGGGATTTTTGAGCCAGTGCTACAGTGGCAAGCATGTTTGTTATTTTATTCCAGTTTGAAGAAAATCACCTATAATTATTACAGAGCTCCAGAATTAAATACGAATTACTCCAAAAAAGCCTACCTGTTAATTGTCTGGATGTTTCCTGCAGTTTGACAGAAAATCTACCACGTAACAATATACGATTGATATCTTTTAAGTCTTGAAAACACTTTTTTAAATAGAATCTCCTCTCTCTATATTTTAAAATCTTTCTTAGAAATTGATAAAATTATAAATCATATATTGAATTGGCGATGAAATAAAGTTATGTAATACGCTACGGGCTTTTGGAAATGACGAAGGCTTCTGTAAAATTACATTTTTTCTCGAGTTTTTTTTAAAGTTATTTTAAAGTATTTTCTAAAAATTTGAAAACTCTTAAAAGAATTATTAACAAGACAAAATACGTTTTTGAAAATCAAAGAAAATATGAAATTTTATTGAAAGCTACATTATTTTTGCATTTTTGAATATGTCTTATTGTACTAAATAAAAAGTATTATAGTCTAGACTGGAGGAGTAAAATAGAAATTCCATGTCACTAAATAACATTATACTTACTAATTTAAAGGGTTGATATATGGTAGTCTTAAAGCCTTTTATCAGCTATCCAGAAAATAAGTGCATTATCACACTTACACTAAATTAAAATAAAGGTATTTCTTAAATGTAATGCTATCAATGCTACTTTTTGTGTTTTTAATCTCAGATCTAAGTAAGTTTGTTATGAATTTTTTAAATATATTTTTGGCTGCAGAAATGTTTTCGTTTAAAAATTTACACAAATCTATTTAATAAAACATACTTTTGTTTCTTGAGTTTCCTCTGTTCTTCCACTTGTCGTTTCTGTCTTCTTATCAGAGCTTCCTGGTTCTTCCTTCACCCCCTGTAGAAAAAAGGAAAATAAACGTGAACCAAAAACATTGAAAAGAAAAAACAGCTTATGAAAACATTTCGAATCTTTGAAAGTGAAAAATTGGAATATAAAAAAACAAAAGTATATGTATATAAAAGTTATATCAGAAAAAGAAGTAAAGATTCTCTCAATTTATATTTTAATTCAACGAGTTTTTTAAAATTAACAGCACCAAAACCACAATTTATTAATAAACAGTATTTTCTTGAGCTGATGTGCTCTAATGGGGGATTATGCAATTACTCTTCATCATCAAATTATATTAATTTCAATAGAAACAACAAAACTAATTTTTGGATTTTTTTATTTAATATACAGAGAGTTTTTTTTCCAGGTATAGAAGTTTAAGTTGGCATTCTTTCCAAGATGGCGACCGATTTAACAGCTGTCAAGTGATTTATTCTCAGTTTGGTTTGGCAATTCATCATGAATAGACTCCCGCCTGAACAAAGCTTTCAAATTGTGCAATTTTATTTCGAAAATAATGGTCGCGCGCGATTTTCATAAGTGAATTTTGTTTAGCGATGAAGCGCACTTCTGGTCGAATGGCTACGTCAGCAAACAAAACTGCCGCATTTGGAGTGAAGCTAATCCACAAGTGTATGTAAAACACCGTTACATCCAGAAAAACTGACTGTTTGGTGCGCTTTATGGGCTGGTGGAATCCTTCTTCAAAAACGATGAAGGCCACAACGTTACAGTCAATGGTGATCGGTATAGAGCCATGATTACTAACTTTTTCATTCCTGAATTGAACAATCATGATGTCCAGGAGCTGTGATTCCAACAAGACGGCGCAACATGTCACACAGCTCGTGCCACAATCTATGTATTGAAAGACACGTTTGGTGACCGCCTAATTTCACGTTTTGGACCTGTGAATTGGCATCCAAGATCTTGTGATTTAACACCGTTAGACTATTTTCTGTGGGGCTATGTAAAGTCATTGGTCTATGTGGATAAGCCACAAACGCTTGACCATTTGGAAGACAACATTCGCCGTGTTATTGCCGATATACGGCCACAAATGTTGGAAAAAGTCATCGAAAATTGGACGTCCAGATTGGACTACATCCGAGCCAGCCGTGGCAGTCCTATGCCAGAAATCATATTTAAAATGTAATGCCACACGATTATCTTTCGAATAAAAAACAATTCATGTCAATCGAATAATACATCGTTGCTTTATTGCAACTTAAAGCTCTATACCTCTAAAAAAACACCCTTTACATCAAATCGCAAGTTGTCTTCAATTTTTTGAAAACGAATTTAAATTGGAAAACGATTGTGTTAAAAGAAAGTTCAATGGACTTTTCAAAGAAATTAACTCATTTTCTTGTGATTATTATACGAAAAGTATCATAGAAGAGAAAATTTTGAAAATAGAAAGTTTTGGTTGAGAATTAAAATAAAGTAAATTGTAATAAAGTAGGGGTATTTGTCTGTCTGTGTGTGTGTGTGTTGATATTGAAATACTCATGAATTCAACAATTTTTAATTCATGGATTCTTGAATGGACATTACGCCTGAACACGTTTTACAATGCTTAAATTTAAACTTGTGTGGACGAGGTGTTCTTAAAACTTTTTTTTTTATTCTTGGATTTTTTGGAAATATACGAACTTATGGGGAGCTAGTCTAATCTTAGATAACCCAACTAGAGATTAAAAATAACAACAGCAATACAATTTTTATGCAATGACTCTGCGCAAAAGGTTATTCAAAAGATTAAAATTTTGCTTTGCATTTTATACAATCTATAACAAAAACACGACGCACCAAGGAGTTGCCCGATTGTAATGAAATTTCGTATCCAAAGGTATTTGTACGTAACATGCAAATGATTAAAATTTGGTGTGCAATGAATGAATAGCGCGAGCTACAGCGCATCGGAACAGCGCACTCAGCAGATGTCTATTGGAAGCGATTCTCAATCTGATTGGCAAAATTTCTTTTGCATTGCGATTTAGGATACCTTTCAACGATTGAAAAAATGCCTCGCCGCAGGATTCGAGGTCATTACGAGCAACTGTCAGAGTTTGAAAGAGATCGTATCATTGGATTGAAAGAGACAAGTTGGGAAAATCAGAGAATTGCTCGTCATATGAGTCGAAGCGATGCAGACAAGAATGGGTGGACAATGGCAGATTTCAGAGTCATGATGGTAGCGGTTGATTTAGTGCCACATCAGATCGGGAAGATAGAATGATTGTCAGATCAGCCGTCAGAGCGCCTGATTCATCGTTATGAACTATCAGACGTGCGACCCGAACATAATTGTCCACCATGTCCATTCACAGACGCCTGATAGAGCGAAATTTACGCTCGTACCGATCGCTACGCCACCTGTAACTCACGCCTGCACACTGTGGAGCCAGATTACAGTGTGCTTAGCTCGATCAGGTTGGAAGCATGCTGACTGGAGACGTTTAGTGTTTAGCGACGAATCCTACTTCCAACTGCGTCCTGACGATCATCGAAGACGTGTCTGGAGACGTCCAGGGTAGCGTGCTGATCCTGCTTTCACTATTGCATGCCACACAGGCCCTCAACCAGGAATTATGGTCTGGGGTGACATTTTTTTTGACAGCTGGACCTCTTTGGTCGTCATTAGAGGCACACTTACAGCATAGCGGTACCTCGAAGATATTCTGAGAACTGTTTTGCTGCCTTTCCTTTTGCAGTACCTTGGTCTTAGTTTTCAGCAAGAAAATGCCGCCAGACCACATACGGCACGCGCGCGTGTTGCTATGAACTGTCTTACAGCTTGTTAAAGACTTTCTTGGCCTGCTAATTCACCATATCTCTCTCTAATGGAGAATATCTGGGATATGATGGGAAGATGATTGCATCTACCAGGGAATTTTGAAGACCTGACCGAACATTGGAACAAATTTAGAAAGAAATACCACAGGACACTAACAGGATGCTTTATCACTCTGTGCTACGGCGTGTGGCAGCTTGCATCCAGGTTAGAGGTAGATCAACACTTTATTGAGCTTGTTACTTTGTAACTATGTAACTCTGAAAATATATATATATATATATATATATATATATATATATATATATATATATATATATATATATATATATAAATCATTAATTTTTTTCTGAAATTCTAATCATTTTCTATTCTGTACATAATCTTGCTACCCCCCCACCAATTTTTCTCTCTATCAGATAACTCGTTCTTAGTGCGTCGTTTTTTTGTTATAGAGAGAAAAATCTCTATCACAAAATCTCTATTTCTCAATCACTCTCTCTCTCTCTATATATATATATAGAGAGAGAGAGAGTATATATATATATATGTATATATATTGTTATTGATGTTATTAGTTTTTCTTAAATATTTCTGTATGAAAAATATGTAAAATGTATGTTTTTTAAAAACTGAAAAAAATTTCTTATTAATTTAGACAAATTCATAACTTCTAAAATTTATCTTTCAAAAGTACATAAATCATTTTAATAATTAAAAATTTTTCTTAATAATACAATACAATCTTATTATTACAAATAATTTTGTACAGATTCCCTTTAACTGTAGCTTAAGAGGACTATATTTATATAATACGCAATCCAAGCAAAAAATATAATAACGCATATTTATATTAAAATTATAAAATGCAGGATATAATTATAAATATTATTATTATATATATTATTCTATATGAAAATAATAGAGTCAGAAAAAATAACAATACATTTTGCATTAATATAATCATTCCTTTTTTATTATTTAGACAAAATCGAAATTTAAAATTCATTTTCGAGCCCACTTTTTTATAGCTGAATTTCAATTTAAATTATCGCCTGAAATAATACTCTTGACTATATTTTTTGCATTCGTATTTAATTCACAATTGCTTATTTTTTTATTATTCATTCATATAATTCCCATGTTTTTATGAAACTTTTTTTAGTGAAATAAATACATTCCCTTTCATGATACATATTTTTTACTTCGCACAGAAACTAGCGATTCTAAAGTAAAATTTTAATACCAATATTCCTTTCCAAGCCACCAGTTAAAATAATAATCTTTTTCTTCGCCATAAGAAAATTAGATATAAATGTATATGTTCTAATTTTCATTCATCAATAAATACTTTCTATTCCTCCATTCAACTTCAAATACATTTTATTAAACTTGTAATGGATGATACTTGATGTTAAAACAGTTTTTTCCAATATTAATTCATTGATTCTATTTAATTAATAAATAAATAGTAACAAACAACGACAATAGTCCAACACCATATATAAAAAGTAAAATCGCTCGTTGTGTCCCCCCGTAGTGCAATGGATAGAGTGATGGACTTCTAATCCAGAGGTCATGTGTTTGAATCCCGCCTGAAATGGCCTAATTTCTGAGAATACGATTTCTTTTTACTATATTATTTTATTGGAATAATTAGATTTAATGGATGTGTAAATAGTAACAAACAACAAACAGTTCAACACCTCATATAGAAAGGAAAATGGAAAATTGCAAGGAAAATCGCTTTTTATTTTGCCTCTTTATAGTGAGATTCTGTCATGTGTATACACATTTATATTAATTGTAACTATTAAATAAAAAGTAACTAAAATAAATTGTTTTGTTAATCTAAGTAGGAATTGACTTAATTTTTATTTTATATTGTTTGTGTGTGTGTGTGTGTGTATAAGTATCATATTGCTCAATCAAGTCATAGAAAGATACGTGTTTATGGTTTCTATATTCCCCGCTATATATATAACCTAATGAAATTCACTTCACAACTCTACCGCTGTACCGGAAGACGAGTCTATTTAATTAAGTTCACTTAACTGCAGCAACATTTTACACACATTTCGTTCCATATTATTACCACCCCAAAAGTTCCCAAAAGAAACGTCTTCCCCTGTCCAACCTAAAGGAGCTGTTCCCGTATATAAAGTGGTAGGAAAGTAGTAGACATTCCTTACACAATATTGACTTTCCTTCCTTACCCTTACTGGGGCAGACGGCAAACACACGCTATTGGATGTTGACCTTCGACAGATACACGGTTCTTATCTACTAGAAACACAAAGCCGAACGACCCCACGTAAGGCGTGCAGGATGTTAGGGGACAATGAAAGATCTTAATTCTTTGATGAAAGATGGTTTGGATAAAGTGCTTCAAATAGGACTTTTCGCTTTCTTTTGCTGGAGGCAATAAAGAGGGTTTGAAGTTGTTTAGATAGTTGTACTTAAGGCTGACCAAGGTTTGAAGAATAGAACTGAAATTATTTTTATCTTATTCTGATTTAATTGTAAATTATCGAAAGTGTGTCATGTTTAATATAGAGACCATTATTCTTAATTCCATATATCCTCCATACTTTTATGAGAAAGGTGTCCTATTTGCTTAAATTCTTGGTTTATTCAATTCCTACTATTAGCTCACACTCTCTATTTATTTATTTATTTATCTTGGTGGAATTTTCCATCGTTAATAAAATACATTTTCTAGCGCTCAATTGAGCTGAAATTTTAAATACACGATTATTTTGGACGACAATACAGTAATTTAGTTATAATTAATAAAAATTAATTGATTAAAACTAATTATTCAAAGAATTACAAATACAGCCACGTTGGCATCATTTTCGGTGACTTAGCGACCCTTTTGGCGACTTGTGTCAAAACTTGAAAAGGTTTTTTCTCACGTTTTAAAGCATTCAGTTGAACTGAAATTTTATAGACACGATTGTTTCGGATGACAATACGATACTTTAATGATAATTAATAAAAATTAATTACCGTTTAATGTTTTGATTCTGTCCTATATGTATATACATATTTATATTAATTGTAACTATTTAATAAAAAGTAGCTAAAATAAAATTTTTCTTTTTTGATCTTAGTAAGAATTGACTTGAACTTTTTTATATTACTTGTTTTTAATTTTATCTGCTACACAAAATATTGCGTAAATATTGAAGGATTCTTAACTTTATGTGCAGTAAGAAAACTAGATACATGTGTTATGATCATACAAAATTATGTATATGTTACCGTTATAGTATATAATTCAATTATTTCATAGAATAATTACGTATTTTATGAAATGACTAGGCAAGTCAGTTAAAGTATATAATAGATGAAAAATTTCATACTTTACCTAATTATTTTATAAAATAACTAATGATAGACCGTTAAAGTGAAAAATAAATAATTTCAAAGTTATTTTATAAATTAGTTGATTATAAATAGCTAAAACCTTTCGAAAAATACATTTTATCCCTATTGCGGATGATTAATTGATAAATAATAAGGAAAAGCAGATGATATAAATTATTATTACTCATATTGCTAACATTATTTAAACAGAAAGGAGAAAAAAGAATATGTTTTACGTTTGTTAATGGCACAATTAACTTTTTTATTCTTTGAACTTCAAAGATATCATTATACTGGAGTAACCAATAGTCACGTGGTAATTTTTCTGTGCTGTTTCAGCACTTTTTACTTCTGCTATCAAAGTTAATAATTTTTCATGATTAAGTGCCACCCTTTTTCCATTTGTCCCATGCTTATTTAATCAAGATTCATATACCCGGCATTGAATCTTTATTTACAGGTTAGACTTTCATTCTTGCAGAAGTCGTTGCTTGAAAACAGCTTGCAAAAATATTTGTCAATAATCAAAAATATAAAACGCTAACACAGCATTTCTCAAACTGTGGGGTGTGCCCCATTGGGGGGCATGATAACTCTACGAGGGGGGCGCGAGCCTATTGAAAAGTCGAAAACAAAAGGTTATAAAAAACTATTAATGTACTGAAGTAAACAAACAAAATACTTTCTTATATAATAAAATATAAAATACACATGTACACTGATATAATACACTTATAAATGTATCAGTACTGTACAATGTATAAATTATTATTAATTTAACAATACTAAGTAAAGAACTAGTTCGATTATTATCAGTGACCTCATTGACTTATATTAACACTTATCTTGATAATTTGTACGGTTTATAAATAATTCCTTTAACGCTGATTTAAAGTTACGCGATTCGTTTCCCAATGCCACCGTTTTCCACTTAGATGCACGTATATGATGTATGAGGGAGGGAAAAAACGAATAAATAAGCAATTCCTTTGAAAGAAATAAATCCTTCGAAAACACTGTTAAGGTGTTTTTGCTGCATTCCAAAGCTTTCGGAATAATTTTGGGGCTAATAGTGCACGTACTTCGGAAAGACGTATATACATGTTCAGAAAATTCATGCTGTGGCTGAGCGAGACGTTTATATACGTTGGTGGCACATAAGAGGTTAAAGTCGTATTGTAGCTTTAGTGTCAAAGTATAGTATTATTGAATTCAATACATTGTTATTGTATAAAGGGGAGGGGGGCGTGGGAAATGATGATTGAATAGTGGGTTGCGTATATTGAAAGTTTAAGAAGCACTGCGCAAACATATATACCCCGCCTTTATTCCTCGTTTAAAAGCAAAGGAACGAAGCGTAAACACACACACACACACACACACACACACACACACACACACACACACACACACACACACACACACACACACACACACACACACACACACACACACACACACACACACACACACACACACACACACACACACACACACACACACACACACACACACACACACACACACACACACACACACACACACACACACACACACACACACACACACACACACACACACACACACACACACACACACACACACACACACACACACACACACACACACACACACACACACACACACACACACACACACACACACGTCATTGCCAAGCAGCTGTAAGCGGTTCACAACTGATTAAAAGCAGCTAGAAACGGTCCAAAGAACTTTCGAGAGCTGTATTTCATACTTTAACGATCATGCAATCGTTATTCTACAGAACACCTAGTTAGATAATATAATTCAATAATTTTATAAACTTTAACTGACTTGGTACAGTTATTTCATGAAATAACGGATTTCACACTTTAACGTTAACATAAACACTTCTAAACTTTTCTGATCGTCAATGTATTAGGTTTTTTTTCTTTAGCATATAAGAAAAAAAATTATCTTAAGGAAGGAATAACGTGAACTGGATTCATGTGGAATGCAATAATTTACAATTTTAAATGAATTTTTTTTAAACTTTTGATGTTGTATTTTTAATAACGAGAGAGAGACACACAGATAGAGAGGCAAATAAACTGGGAGAGACAGAGGAGTGAAGGAGAAAGAGAGTGAGTGTGAGATAAGTCCATCTTGAGATTGATTCTCAAGAATTAATTATCGTACAACATCTTCGATGTCTATCTATATTTGTCAAGTTACATTTTTAGTGTTATTGTTGTGCTGTGGCCAATGAAACCTGTCTGACGTAGTCAGATCGAGCCCTCGAAATTCATCGTAGCAAGAGGCTAGAAGTATACCTGTCGTTGGCCTTGGCCTTGAGCACCTTACAAATGACAGTACGAATTATCTCAGCGAAATTCCCCGAAGGGACGATAGATGGCGACACCACCTATCTCCTCTCCACAATTTAGGCATGGAACTGAAGGGGAGGGAAATATTCTCCAGTCCCCTGCCCTCGTGATTCAGCCCACAAGACTTTCGGACCCACTGATTTAACAAGCGCGTACTCCGCGTATAGCCAATAGGCTACCCACTGCCCGCATTTTTAGTGTGAACATAGGAACAAATAAAATAAATTTTATTGCCTTAATTTAATGTTCCAGCCGAATTTTTTATTATTTAGCAATATATATAACTGGGGTAAAAACGATGTTAATGTAAAAAGCGGATTTTGGTAACTCAGTTCTGAAATCCTCTTACGGTCGTAATGTTTGAGACCTGGTTCCAATACCAATTTCTTTCAGACAATCTTGTATGAAATAACGAGATTGCTTCATATTAAATAAGACTGAGTTTCAATGTCCTCACATGAGGGCATGTAAAAACAGAATAGTGAATACTTTTCGAAGCGTGGTCTTCATCATGGGAAAATGTTCTAAAAGTACTAGATTCATTGCTAATAGTTTTGTTGTACTTTAGAACAATGGGTATTCCCAATCCAGCAATCAAATAAGATTTATTTCATTTTTTAAATTTTTGTTAAGATTTATCCTCAGAAGATGTTGAAGATCGATTGCTGTATTGCCATTATTAAAAGATGTATATACTGAATGTTCAGGAAAATTCTGAACCGTGATACATTCGTAATTTTGTAAATCCACCGATAAAAAATTTTGGTGGTTGGTGCAGTTATTAAATATTCCTCGAATACAATAAAAAGATCGTATTCAAATTTTTGTAATTGCTCAAAAAATTAAATTTTTAATAATAGCATGCATAAATAAACATTAATTATAAAGATACATTTTTCATTGAGAGCAGAAAGTCTATTTAATAGTATATAAATAAGTAATTTTTCCGTTACATTTAACATGATATAATTAATGTAAAATCTAAGTTTTGATCTACATTCAGGGAAGAAAAAAAAGAACTAACCTACTTAAAAGCAGAATTGAAATTTTTTTTAAAGTTGAATAAAATGTAAATTTAATATTTTAAGACATTTAATAAAGGCTCAATTTTTGTGTCTAAGCCCTCAATACAGAGTATCGAGACTTTTTTTATTGAGTTTCGGTTTAAAATAAAGGAGAATTATACATACATTTTTATCATAACTAAATTGACTCGAACGTTCTTGAAAAAAAAAACAATTTTTAAATGCTACACTTCGATTTTTAAATGAAAGCTTATTTCTTATCCCTCTTATTAGTTGTGCTAATTTAGAAACTCAGAGAAAAAAAAACAACTTTTGAAATTCATCAAAAGTCAATTTGGAGGAAAAAATAACAGTAAACAAAATAAAGAAAGGAAGTACAACACAAAATAAAACGCAACAAGTATTCATTCTAACTTCATATCGATTTAGCCTTCATTTAGAGGCGCAGTAAAGAATTATTAAAAAAAGAAGCTTTTTAATTTAATTGCATTTATTGATAAACAATTTGGCACTAAATATCGATTAAAAATAAATCCCCATTTGTAGGGAAAAAAATTGTGAAAATAAGACAGACTGACAGTTTCCCACACAGCTTCGTTTGTAAGGGAAAAAAGAAAATGAAAATAATCACATTCTAGTCTTAGTGATTGATTTTTCTATTTGCATACCGCTGCCAAAGCGTTGAATAGAAAAACAACCGAAAAGAAACGTAGAGGGGAAAAAAGGGAAAAAGAAAAAGTAAAACGCGCAGTGTGGATATTTCTTGCAGAAGTAGAAGTTTTTCTTCCAATATTTTCAAACCTTCCTTCCTAACTCAAACACAAAAAAATTACAATAAAAGCAGAAAAATAAGATAAAAAATAAAAAGAATTCGAAATTGGTCTTATCAATTGCAAGAGCAGAAAACAGCACCTGCCGATTATTGTTTCTGTAGCTGTTTTCATTCGAATTTCTCGATCGAACACGTCCTATCAGCCTACCTTCTGCGTCTAGCACTGAGTACAATTTTCGTTCGTTCTAAAAATAACGACAACCAATTGCAGTGCCACGCAAACACGCCTTGCAGTTACACGTTTTCCCTTCTGGAAATTCTTTTATTTATTTACATCAAATGTTTCGTTTCTTGCTGCTAACGAAGCAGTAACCTTAGCACGCATGAAGCTGCTTAGTTTTGCTTCTATTGCTAACACTAACTCATAGTTCATTTGTACGTGGTTCTCTTACTTTTTTTCTTTATTTCTTGACTGTTCCACTAACTTTTATAGCTTAACTTTTTCGTTCTTGTTTGTAAAAGCAAATAGAAAACTGGTTAGTCGGCTTTATTGCATTTTTTAATTGGCCAGAAGTGTTAATAGTTAAGAAAAGAGAAAAACAGCTGAGTGGGAGTAATTACAACGTTAAAAGTTCTTGTTCCAGAGTTGTTGAGAACTTTTCTGTGTTTTAGTGGGGAAAAGTCATCGGTGATTATAAACCAAAGACGTTTTTAATTTAATTTAATTGAGGTAGTTTCAATAAAAATTGAGCCAGTTTGGACAGTTGGTGTGTGGTTTCCTTTTTTTAAACTTTATTTATACTTTACGAGAGTCAGAAGGAATGAAATTTCGTTTTTTTTAATGTTTTTGTTTTTTATAGAATCCAAGAGAAAGAAAGTCTTTCGTCTCTGTGTGTTTAAAAAAAGAGTGCTTTTGACTTTTTAGTTTAGTTAGTTCTTTTTTCAGAATAGTTAGTGAAAAAACTCCTTTATTCGAATCACGAAGTATTAGTTAACTCAACTTGAAATTCCTAAATTGTGATGAATTTTTTTTCTTAGGTATTATTGAAATGCTTTGTATTTAATAAGGAACACGATTATGCTGAATTTTCCTCAACTATGCTTGCATTAACTTATTTTATAGAAAATTATTTATTAGACTCAGAAAAAATATGAAATTTATTTATTATACAGAGTAATTATAATTAAAGTTCCAAAAAAAAACACTACTTAGAATGACTTCAAATCTGAATATACTTGAAGGAAGAGGAAATGGTAATGCATGATTATGATCTCTAATTAAGTATAGCAGCTATTTCAAATTATTAAACTCAACAAAATCAAATCATTTGAGTAAATTAAACTTATTTTGATCTGTACCAAAACACTCTCAACATGGTATTTGACGCATGGTATCCGATGCAGATATACCCACACATATAAAAATTTTGACACCACTTACTTTAACCGGTGCTCCCGATCTGGGAACTGCATAGTTGAGGTATGGATTATTGGAGACTTTTCCACATGTGCAAGGCAGCAGTATAGGCACGCTCACTAAAGGCATTTGTTTTTTGGGCGATGTAGAAGGGGAGGCATTGCTGCTACCACTGCTGCTCACCGACGGCATGTCCACATCCATACTGGTCCTACCCCAGCAGGAACACAATAATCCTCCACCGAACAACAGTAGTTCATGTGAAGCAGGATCTGAGGTCTTCTGTTGCTTCCAGCACGTGCATGGACCTCCCTCGCGTATGGGTCCCAGTCTGTCTTTGTCCTCCGTAAGGCTTAGACGATTGTGGGGGAAGTTAGAACTTGGCGTGCTTTGATGATGTACGTTTTTTGGTCTGAAATGCATAGAATAACATTGTTTAGAATTGACATTGTAAAAAGATTCTCAACACTCTGGCGGACTGAATTGTCTTTCAGTGGATTTCTGCTGATTATGGTATCGAAGGAAATGAAATAGAGCAGGTTTTCCGGCAAAGGAGGGAACGACTATTCTACAAACCACTAACAACCAAATGACTTTTAATTCTGAAAAACTTCCAATTAATAGGAATAGGAAATATGCCTCCTATACCTATCAAGTAAAGGGAAATGCCTGGGAGTGTCTCACTAGTTCAAAGCCAGTCGTTCCAGAATTTACTTTTCCTGTAGCTGTGGTGTTATTACATCTTTTGACTCAGCACGGTCGTTTAAAAGACCATCTTTTTAAAATTCAATTAAAGGACACTTCAACCAGTACTCTTTGTGACTCTGGGGAGTCCATGGATGAGGACCATATTGACAAATGCACTGCATTATTATCTTTTAACTCTATCGTTTTCAAGTATTGGGAAGCTAGATCGAGACTAATGGACTAGAGGGCAAATGTCTAGAATTTGTATAAATAAATAACATAGTTTAGAAATTAATGATTTTTTAAAATATGAGCAATATAATTGAAGTGTAATAAAAGCTTTGTTTTGAACATAAAATGAAAGTCCAAAGGATCTCCGGAGGGAATTCTGATTCCACAGATACACAATGAGGGGATGATCCAGTTGGTTCGGTTTTTACATTATTTATTTTGAAATATAGTGCCCCCTCTTTATTTCCAGAAAAACCAGAAAGGCTGACCATTAAAAGACTCACACTGTGTTGATAAGGGGCCATCAGTTGTTCCAGTGTTCTCCATTCGGTTCTCGACCTCTTCTAGTTCTTCTGGCTGCTTCACCGAGGTTACCGGGGCCACTAAATGGAATGAATAATGTATACAGAAAGTATTTATCCTGGTAAGGTCACCCAAGAACTGAAGGTCATTCGACTATACCCAGCTAAGGTCTGTAAGCATAGGATCCAATTGAGACTTCTACTTTACGGTCCATCAGTCTTTTAGACTTCAGCAGCCCCTCATTTGCTCTACCTATAATTATGCATTAAGTTGTTTTCTTTTTATGTCATGCTGAGATTTGAAATTTTTCTGCCTAGCTGAGACTATGTTTACTAAAGAGTTAAAAAAATTAAGTTGTTTATTTCTTAGACCATCCTCTGTGAATATTTAGCTAAATAAATTCAGGAATTATTTTAAATTATTTAAAAATAAGACTAGAACCCATAATATAATGAAAGAGATAGTAATATACATGATTAAAAATAATTTAAGATCATTCCTCTTATTCAATCATCCGCATATTTCCAATAACCACATAGATTTTACTTTTTAAAAGAACAACAAACGAGTAAAAACTGGTTCAAATAGAGTTAAAAAAGCATCGAAAAATTAACTCTGTTAGAAAAGCAGCTTAACTCTACCTGTCGTAAAAGGCCTCGAGACAGTTTTTAGGCACTGAGTATTCGGACATGCTGCTACTGCTGCTTGAGCTTGTATTGCTGCCAGTACTGGTCCCACTACTCTGGCTGCTTTGCGAACACAGCGATGAACGATCGTGAGGTGAAGCTTTGGTTCTGTTTCTTGAGCAAGTTCTTGTTTGGACATTGGGGGTGGTGCCATCTGCAGAAGGAGACACAATACCCAAATCCATAGTCCACTGGGGAGTGAATCCCGCAGGTTCGTCACCAGTGGCTGGAGCCGTATTCTCCTTATCATTTCCAGTGTTACGTCTGCAGTAATGGACACCACAGCCCTGGCAATGGCCAACAGCCCTAAAAATAAAAGTTTGGAGGCTCTTTATTAATATAGATTTTAATTATGTGTAAGAATAATATTATTTTTGATGTATTAGTGTGAAAATTATTTTATAGATGTTTAATTGAATCTTCAATCAATATTTGCGTTGTTTTTATCTTTGAGAGACAAAATTGCTTTGATTGTCTTAAATTAGGTAATTCAATTGATCTCCACTTAAAAATTAATAAAGTACTTGGTGTTGTACCAGCATCATTTTTAATGAATTAAAGAATAGTTTTTGATAGCATAATTTCTTGAGAGATACAAGTATAATAAGCAAAGAAAGTGTTAATAAATATACAACAATTCATTTAATTAATACAAACATTTGTTAAAGAAGCATATTTAGGTGTAACATCATAACTTTATAATGGAGGTATGTTAGTATAATATCAATATCGTTTTTTGCGGTTTTTTCAACAGCTTTTTCTTTGAACTCATTGCCAATTATTTATTTTAATAAGGATTCACACATACATTTAATTTTTCTAGGCTTCTTTCCAATTCACAGATATCGAAATAATTCATTTAAAATTTTATTCATGAGATAGGATTTATCATTTTATTTCATTATCGTTTCAAGATAAAGTATTTAAAACATTATAAAATGCTTCGTCTGCTTAAATAAAAATGAAGTCATAATAATATAAAATATCTAGTGTTTTTATCAACAAAAACACACATATTTTACATTATTTTATGAAATTTACTAACGCAATTATTTTGCACATTTCTCGCTTAACATAGTTAATTAAATATATAATCACTATGTTTCCTATAAAATATAGTAAATTGATGGTTATTCATTTAAATTTTTGTACCTAAATTACAATAATTTGTACTTTAAATGGTTTGGATTTTACCGTATTTAAGTATTATACCGTAGATCAATTTCGTCGAATCAAAATTTGTTGTCGAATTGCATGTCATACAGCCAACAGTGGAAAACAGTTCTCGCACACGGTCGAACACAGTAATAATAACGATTTTTTGAATTGACTATGTCTTTTCGTTACGTGAAATTGATCGAAGGTATAATACGTAAGAACCTATTTTATTTCTTAGTTCCGACTATACTTATTCTTTCATAAATTCAATTATAATATGACAGTAAAAAATGTTTCTTGAGTATGAAGTATGACATTCGATGCACACTTGAAAATTCACTTCAGGGGTATTCCCAAATGCACGATTTAAAACAAATTATTCTAAATAATATTCTAAAAAACTGACATCTTGATTGTTATAGACTCCAAATTTTACACAAATGATATTGTTTAGAAATATTTAAACAAATTCTCATTTCCATTGCATCATTACAATCAAAGTGCTTTTACCATAGCATTTGTCCATCTGCAGACCTCCCATGACTCCCTATAGTGGATCTGGCAATAGTTCTGGAGCCATCATCAGCTCCCAACTCTCCTCTCGTCGCCGTGCCACATGGCACGATGCATGAAGGCCATCGGTAATGGAAGTGACAAGGGCGCACACCTTTCCCAACATCACTGCCGTCAGACCCAGAACTGAGCAGGGGCTTGGTGGAAGACTCGGAACTGCATGTCTCCAGTTTGTCGTTCTCAGAAGCCCCCGTGCCACTGCAAGGTCGACTGCCACTACCCGTCAAGGAGGAATGCGTATTGCCATCTACACCACCTGGAATGGGATATGTGAGTTTGAGTAATAGAAAATAGTTGTAAATGTATGCAAATAAATGAAGATTGGGCAGTGATATAAATGATTTTTAAAACACTTGTAACGGGTCATAAGACTGTATGAGGCCTTGGGCCCAGCGAAAGTTTAAGATTTTTGAGGCCCTGAACCCTTATGCAAAAGAAGGCCCAACCTGATATCTTTAAAAGTAGACAGTAGCATGCAATGTCAAATACTCGTTCAAACGGTAATTTGAAACAAATAAATGAGCACCACTCACAATCTCAAAAGCCAAGGAACAAATCGGCCACATTTCTACTTAATGAGTTAAATGATTGTTTATGGTATTAGGCCTAGGCCTAGACATGGGCAACGGATATCGCATAATAATACAGTCTTACCACTTTTACCAGTTGGCATGCAGTTTGAAATTTCCTGTTTTTCGGAGAATATGTTCGGGAATAATATTTCATCATTCAAATTATTTGGATCGTGATGTTATTAAGATAGAGTCGAGAACGAAGCGAGGCTCCCTCCTAGCTTGAGGTCCTGGATCTGAGCCCAGTTGGCCCGTGCCTTAAGGTGTCCCTGGTAACAGGCTCTGTTCGCGATTCCTTAGGGAAAATAGTTTTGATGACGTTATATGATTCTAAAACCTTTTTCTGTAACCACGATTGATGTTAATTAGGGTTACTATTTAAAGTCAAGTAAAGAGGGGAGTGGGTGATGGTGATTGTTGTCATACGTATACTAGGAAGTTAGTTAATGAAGCTAGTATTAGAATCGTCGATGTTCAATTTGAAAGAGTCCGACTGGCCGTTCAAGGATTAAAGTTATTGTTGAGGATCATCTATTGATAAGTATAGGATTTAGGCTCTAAATCAGGGGTCGATAATCTAATGCACGCGTGCCATAAGTGGCACGTGGAACAATTCTCAGTGGCACTCTGCACTACTGAACAAATTTATCAATATTTAAGTGGATGGAAGTTGATAAATTTGAAATAGACCTTATTTGATAAACACCTTCAGAATAATACATTTAAGAGAATAAGAAAAAATCTGAAAGATAACTCCAAGGATAAATTTACAGCTATTTTGCAAATTAGTGAGAAAATTGCATGCACTCTACTTTCAGCTTTCGATTCTACATATCTAACTAAGAAATCTTTCTTCATATGAAAAAAATTTCGAGTCCGCAAAGAAATTGTTTTTATTTATCTTTTTATTCAATTATAATGAAGGAAAATACTTATATTTTGTGTTGTCTATTTCTTATTTTAATATATATATATGTGTGTGTGTGAGTGTGTTAATAAATACTTAATATACGTACAATTTTAATTTTTTAAAATTTTTGTTGAAGAAATTAATATATTTTATGCTGTTTATTTTTATGTTAAGAAATATCTTTAAATGATACAAAATTAATATGAAAAAATTGTAAATCTATATTATTGACCTTTAGTTACTCTCTAACCCAGCATGCAATGCTTCAAAAATATCCTACTGTGTGGCACGCTGAATCATATTAGTAGATTGGTTTGGCACACACCCTGTGACGTCTCACGCGTCTTTTCTTTAACATGTCCTTTGGGTTCTTTGGGCCAGAATTAATGACAACGCTTTTCCAACCAAATCCAAGAAGTGAAGTGTGAATGAAAGATGCAAATGAACAAACTTTTAAATATAGGATCTTAGAGTAAGCGGAATGCCAATGTAAGGTAATGTTTGACAATTGAAGTTAGTTTGTGGCAGTTGATGGTTATTACAGTTCGTGGTTCAAGTCTGAATGAGTTTTGCGTGACGTGAATAAAAGTTATTAGTGATCGAACATAGGAAACAGCCAAGTTGCCCACCAGTGCATACGAAGACAAGATTGATCGTTGCTCCAAGCTGTAATAAGGAAGGATTGATTATTTAATATTAGAATCGGAGATTAGGCGGTTCGTTTATTGATAGTGGTCTGAATTAGATTAAATCTTACTATAAATATATACATATTGTGTGTGTTGTGTATTTTACCATCGTAGATTCTCTCATATTAGTTATTATAATTTAATTTTTTAAAGGGGTTTAAGTTGAATAATATCTTAATAAAGTCATATTAAGATAATGTTTGATTCTAGTTCTTTCGTTAATCCTATGCCTCTAGCTCACGCTGATACTTCGAGAGATGTTCTTCCAAGGGGAGGAACATCACAACCCTACAGCTAAAAGGTTTGCGAACCCTGTTCTAGATATCTAGGTTACTATTTAGGTTGACACGTGCTCCCGTAGTATAGATATAATTTATAAACAGAATTATAATAATAAGTATATTTTAAGAAAATGTCTCGTCCTTTGGCGAAGCCTCACACTTCAGCGGGTGAGAGTTCACGACTCACTTGTCATGTCCACTTACACATTACCTGCTCACATATACACACACACTATCATGTTCATCACTTGCAAGATGACTCCACGTAAATATTAAAGAAATAGCAAAATGTTTGTTTTCTTCAAAGAGTAAGCCTTTTATTGTCACATTTACACTTTTTTTTTGAAAATCTTATCTTTTAAAATGTGCATTTTTCTTAATTGTTTTGTCGTTAAATAAACATAACCTGGTGTAATTAATTGGTTTCAAAAGTCTATTTCTTTTTTCAATTTTTTTCTTTTGATTCTGGAGACACGTTATCGAGATCTAATAGTGACATTTTTTAATAAAAACTTGCATTATTCTCGATTAAATGTTTGTAAAATTTATGAATAATGACGTTTGCATTTTTTATATATTATAATCTATATTTACAAAGTATTCCTATATGTATTCCGTAATGCACCTGCTTTGCTTTTTTATATTTTACTCTTTATAGGGCCCTTTTTGTCAAGTCTGATGTCATGTTACAATATTTTTTTTCAGATTGAGACTGATTTATATTGCAAGTAATATAAAAAAAATAAGTCAGTTCCTACTCAGGTCAACGTAAAGAAAATTGTAATTTTAGTTGCTTTTCATTAAATAGTTATAATTAATATAAATATGTATATACATATGACAGCATAACAATATTAAGTGGCAAAATAGAAAGAGATTTTTTCCTTGCAATTTTTCATTTTCCTTTCTATGTGTGGGGTTCGGCGATTTTTTTTGTTTGTTACTATACATTAATTAATTTATAATTTAATTATTCTAATAAAATATAATAGTAAAAAAAATTCCATTCTCATAAATTAGGCCTACTCAGGTGGGATTCAAACCCACTACCTTTGGATTAGAAGTCCAAAGTGCTATTCATTGCGCTGTAGGGACACAAAGAACGGTTTCTCTTTCTAAAAATTGGCAATTATTTTTGTTTGTTAGTATTTATTCCTTTTTTAAAATTAATCATTGAAATTTTTTGAAAAAAAACTATATTAACATCAAGTGTCATCCACTACAAGTTTAAAAAAATGTATATATATATATATATATATATATATATATATATATATGTATATAAATGTATATATATATATATATCAATGTCATACTATAGTTATATATATATATATATATATATATATATATATATATATATATATATATATATATATATAGGAGAGAGTGAACTAATAGTAGGAATCGAAAAAAGTAGGCATTTTGTTTCGTAACAAATTTATATTACGAAAAAGCTTCTTTATTTTAGAGAATATAAAGTAATTCCCCTCATCTATCAATGTATCATTTATAATTTTTTTTAATTTGTAGAAGGATGAAATAGAAGTAATACGGAGAGAATGACGAGGAAAACACGAAACAAACAAAATGCAAAAACAAAAATATATAAAAGCAAATATATAGCTTACTAGTATTCTTTCTAACCGAAACCTTTCTCTTTCCAGGTAATCTTCCTCTAGAAGCCATGTCGAAAGCTTGAACGAGATCTTTTGCTTGGTTGGTTAGCAAAACATGAAGACCTTCACCTGAAAAACGAAACATGCAATCAAATTTCTTTAAATACATATGAAGAATCCTTATTGAAAAATTAATTTTACATAAGTAAAATGTGTATTAATAGTTTTAACTTGAAAATAATATTTTGATCAACAGATACAAAATTTTACTCTTTTTTACAACTGCCATATTTAAGTAATGTAACAAATTGTAAAAAAGACAATGTAAAGAAAGAAAGAAAAAATGGAAAGAAATTATATATATATATATATAATATGTATATATAATATATGTATATATATATAATATATGTATATATATATATATATATATATATATATATATATATATATATATATATATATATATATATATATATATATATATATATATATATATATATATATATAATGAAAGAAAGAATGAAAGAATATAATGAAAGAAAGAACGAAAGAATATAATGACTAGAAAGAATAAAAGTATTGATGACAATCTTCTAAAACCACCACGTTCTCATAAAAAGGCTCAGTTCGTATCAATTATTTAAACTCCCAGATTCCAAATTATTTATGTGTAGGTATTCTGAGAAATATGGAAAAACATTAAAATTATCCTAATTCTGTTTAAAATATTTGTAGTAAAATAATGCAAATTGGTTTCGTATAATCTTTATTTAGCATCAGTTTACAGATTTGTTTCATTAATATGTAAATTTATAAACTCATTATTATTAGACTATTCCCATTCATTTTTCATAATTTAGTACGCATGAATCCATTTGAATTTCAGTTTCTTACAGAATATTCAGTTAAATAGAAAAAAACAAGAAAGAAAAGACATTTTCTTTATTTTGAATCTTTGAAGTTAAAATATTAATTATTATAACTGCTATTTTTCTAAATTCTGCTTTCACGAATAAACGAATAATTTTTATTTGAAGACATACAAATCAAAACAGAAAAAAAGTGCTATTTTATTTAAATAAATGTTGTCGTAGAATTTAAAAGGAAAATCAAACTTTTCTACTACATAGTTAAAATTACGATACCGGGAAATATTTAGTAAGTGTTTTTTTTTAATTCAAAACTAAAATTTAAAAATAATAAGTAGTATAAAATATATAAATGTCTTTTGATTGATTGCTTTAATAAATGCAATTGCAATACTCTAGAACAGAGGTTCCCAAACTTTTTTGTCTCATAGACCCCTTACCATGTTTTTCAGTTTCGGGTAGACCCCTGCTACTTAATATTAATTTTTGGTAAATTTATCAACTTAAATACCTTTTTGACAGATGGTACTACTACTTATTATAAAAGAATTAAATTTCTAACTTTAGTGAAGTATAGCGTTTAAAACTTACGAAGCACATATTAATAAATTAAGAGGACTTGGTACCCTAAAAATCACAAACCTATAGTTTTTTTATTTTCATTTAATATTATTCTTTGCATTATTATCTTTCGATTGATATATCACTTGTGCATGCGGGAAAGTTAGAAGTTGAATAAAACTTCATTTGAAAACAAATTAGGCAATTCAGCCACACCCCCTTTTTAGAAAAAAAAGCTAAAAAATGCGTTAATAAAAAAACAAGAAAGAAAATAATAACTATAAAAAAGAATGTTTAGTATTAAAAGCAGAATATTTCCGAGGAATGTAATTTTTCTTCCTTGTGAAAAATATAAATTTTTAAATTAAGGTATTTTATATTAATAAATTTTTATAATTTCAGTTCTTATTCCTGATATTTTTTCATACAAATGTAATACTTTAATATTATGAAAAACAGCTAAAAAATTTCTGTCGTGACCTCTTTGAGTTTTCTTGTGCAAAGTACTCTCTAAAAGTTGATCATTTATAAAAATGTGTGGGTTGAAAACATATGAAAATGCAATTATTTTAAAGAAAACGTATAAAATATCTTAAAGTGGTATTTTAAGTTTAATTATTTATAATAATTATTTTTCAAATTTTAAACTTTAAAATTTAAAAAACCTTAATTCAAAATGTATCGAAAATTATTTAAATCACTTCCAATTTTTTCCTGCGTGTTAAAAATAAAGCAATAATAAAACAGATCCGGTTCCCAATTTTTTCTTATTCTCATTAGTTATTACCATAAGAATATTTAAAGTTTCAGGTCAAAAATTAATTTTTGAGTATTTTAAAATTTTCCCAATTTTCTTCAAAAAATTTAAATTTTCAACTTAAATAATTTTTGAAAATTTCATCTGGTAACATTTTCTTGAATATAAAAGAATAAAATGTTAAAATATAATTTTTAAATACGTTTAAATAAAAAGTTTGCTCAAAGGGTGCCAAGTCGCCTTAAATTAAAATTAAATTAATACATAAAATAACTGAATAAGAAAAAAATCCCTTTAATGAGAGGGGTGAATCTTTGGCTTCAATAACAAATTTTCAACATTTTATGTGAATTTAGCCAGGTTTAACCCTAAATCTCCTTTGTTAGTAAGTGAGTCCAGTTTTTTTCTTTTTTCTTTCTTTCTTGTAATTGAAAAATTCACTGAAACTCCCTCTCATTAGGAAAAAGCAATTAAAAACTTCCTCACGATATTCCATTTTTCGCGACAAGCAGGCATGTCTTTTTAAAGTTAAAATTGCTGACATTCGTTTCTGAACTTTATTTTAAGATCTTCATTAGGGCCTCTTCTGATCATTTCCTATTGTATTATGACATTTTTTTTCAAACTGACTACATGAATTTTTTGTCTACAATGGTATTACTTTAAAAAAAAGAATCTCAAACCCAGTTTCAAATCTTAGTAAAGGGCTTTTAAATGTTGAACGTAGATTAAAATATCCTGACAAGTGTATGTGACAAATTGAGAAAATTCACGACATCCAATATTATACTTCTTTAGCTTTATTCTGGAAAGAAGGCTGAAATGGTCCTTTTCTTAGTAAAATTTATGCTGTTACCTAGTAACCACAAATTAACCTCCTCACTTAATTTAGTAAAGTTAAATTGGTAAAATCTGGCGTCCACTATTTCAACTTTTTTTAAAGATTAAAGTCACAAGCTAGTTTAATGAGAGCCACTATCATCGACCCCATTTACACCTCATAGACCCCCAAATTATTTTTTTGTTTGCGTGGACCCCTTGCAGGTCCTCATAGACCCCTTTGGGAAACACTGCTCTAGAGGAAAAACATGAATGATTAATACACGTTCACTTCAAGTATTCCTAAAAGGTGATTAGATTTCTTAAAAATAAAAAATAACCACTTTGCACACTTACAAGAAAAATAGTAATTTAATTATTGGATCAAACTCCGGTTAATGACAGTTTCTTTTATTTTTTTATTTTAATAGTTCATTCATTCAAGCACTATGTTTGAGTTGATGCTCTCATTTAGGATGAAATATTTAAGTTAGTCAATACAAACGCAGAGTTGTGTTTAATCTTTATCTGCAAACATCAGTCATTAATTGGATAGATGAGCTTTCTCATGGCTGTAGGAGCTTTTAGTCATGAGCTTAGCAAACAATCCATAGACGAATACATGCATTTAAAGATTACAATTCTACCATTAACGTGATTAATGGATAACTAATGTAGATCATAAACTAACATTAGGGACAGTAATTAGTTACAGTGCACTGTAAGGAGTTTTCTCTTGTGTATAGAAATCGAAACTGCAAATTTAAAGTTGGTAATTGCTGTTTAAACACTCTGTAAGAGGCGAGAGTTTTTAGTGAAAAAGAAGCTGCTTATATAATGGGATTAAAAAATAAGCAAAAGGTATTTCTTAATGATTAATATTTTTTTCCTTCAATTGTACTCAACTTTTAATATTTCTAAATAACAGTTTATGGTGTAAAATAATATTCAGTCTCGAATTGAATTTGTGTGTATGTGTGTTACCCCCTCCTTACCTGGTTTGCTCGTACATCGTATGGGCTACCGAAAGCTGGCCATAACCGATTTGCCTGAACACTGTAAGGGCACTAATCTTTTCTTCTTTCTATCTTTGATTTGCATATATTTTATCTCTTATAGTGAGATTATTAATGCTAGTGTTTTTAAGTAATATAGTTTGTCCACGGTACTGAAATACTTCTCATCCGAGATTTTCTTGGTGGTGAAGGTGGGGATTTTTCATTGAAGGCAGGAATTAAAATACTTGAAAATATTCTATAAAGAACAGGGTTTGGCAAGGGGTAAAATCCGCAATTTGTTGCTTGAGAAGAAATGAAAATGGAAAGACAATAAAAAAAAGCCGATATTATCTTTGTCCTCTGCAATGTGTGACTTAGTATTACACCATGCTTCAAACTGTGTGTGACACACACGCGCGCACACATGCACACACACACGCACGCACGCACACGCAACAATAACAAAACATTTATGGCCTTTTGTGTTCCCCAAATTGTGCGAAAACTTTAAAATTGAACAGCAAAAAAATTTCTTCCTTTTTTTCGCATTCTGTTAAGTATTGTGCATATATGCAATAACAATATGTGTTGAGTCTCTACTCAACAATATAAACATGCTTGCCAAATTTCAATTCTGAAGGCCTTATAGTTCAGAAACGAACCTGTTTTTAAATCTTTAATTCCCCAGCGGATCCCTGAATATAACCTTGGGGTCAATTTCCGTAATACCCGTTTTTAAGTTTTTAACGGATCTGTACTCTACAAGAAAGAACAATTTGCCAAATTTTAAACCTGTAAGTCTGAAAGTTCAAAAAAGAGATTTTTTTCGAAGCACTTCTGTAACCCTTCCTTAAGAGTTAATTTCCGAAATTCCCTTTTTAGAAGATTTCTACTTAAGAAATAAACATATTTGCCAAATTTCAAGTTTGTAGGTCTAAAAGTTCTGGAGATCTTACGATGAATGATTAAGTCGTTTTTTTCCTATATATGTATAAGAAAATATAATAAATAATAGAATCACACACAATGTTGTCGTAAAAAAGGATTGTTGTCAAATGATAATATAAATAGCAGTTTTGCCAATCATTTTACTCAGAATTTTGAAATAAAATCATCTTTTGCATCATATAATTCATGTATTGGTTTTAACAGGACAAATTCTTTTACCCGTCTGTTAACTTTTGATACGAAGATTTAACTCTTCCTTGAAGAAATTAATAATCTAAGTTCATCTTAGTATTTAGTAATCGATACTTCATTAATTTTAAATATTCAAAGACCGCTAATTGAACTCTGAGCATGAATTAAAATTAAGGGTTTATTTCCGTGATTTAAAAAAGTCGTTACCAATATTTTAAAGGTACAATAAGATGGTACTTTCATTTTTGAGCTATCTAGGACAACGGTTCTTAAACTTCCGATCACCCCCTCCTTTATGTGTCAGCGTAATCTCGCTGACCCACAAGATTTTCAACATCCCTTTCTGACTTAATATTCTTGATCAAAATACATGTTCTAGTAGAGTTTCTTTCTTTGGGGACAATTTAGTGATTTAATCTAGTATGGCATATCTCTCTGTTTTTCCACAAAACCCTTCAGTCTGTAAAAAAGTAAAATCTCAATGTTACATGAAAGACTCCGCGGACCCCCCAGAAAAGCTCTATGGACCTCCAGGGGTCAGTGGACTACAGTTTAAGAACCAATGATCTAGGAGATAAGGAAGGGGGAGAGCAAATTTGCAGCCCCTAAAAGTTGTGTGAGTTACATTTTTAAAGCTGTAATTAATTTTATGGAGAAAACCCTGAAGATCCGGTTTTTTTCGCGCTTGCCTTTTTATACTCGGACCCTATAACAGTTAAATGTCTACGCCATTTAGTCCCTTTATGTCCTTTTACCCTATATAATTGGTCAATCAATTTATGTGATTCGTCCTGGATTCTTACGGTTCCATTTTTTAAGTTCAGGTTATTTGTTCCTGTTATGTGGAGGTAAGTGTAAAAATCGCCATATAGACTAACATCTAATGCTGCTCCTCTTCACTCTTAAGGAAATTACGCTGTTATTATATAGCTTTAAGTCATACCTCGACGGATATTGAATAAGAAATGTCAAAATCTGACGTAATACAATGTAATTTTTATAACTTTAGCTATGTTTTACATTTCTTATCCATTAATGATTGTTAATTATCCGATTTTCAAAACATTTCGCATTAAAATTTGCTTTACACAGAAACGAAAATAGTTTAGTTATGATAATTCATGATTGATAACACATTTCATCAATTTATAATGACATTCGGAAATCACAGTTTTACCTTTTCCACATCTTGAACCACCTTCAAAACAAAATTTTCCATCAACGACACCAAATCTCCGGAGTTCCCTCAACGGCCAGATCCCCAGGAGTTTCGGTGGCACACCCGCCGTCAAGCAGAACATGTAGTCCAACAAATGCAACCTGGCGGGTCCACTGGCTAGCTTGCTTTTCACTGGAGCATACGCTATCTGGACCAAAAATTGATGCTCTAAAAAAGGAAAACAGAAAAAAAATGTTAGACAAACTAATTTATTTTTAAGTAAAAATTCTTTTAGTTAATTAGTTGATTAATTAAATAATAAAATAAATTAAATCGAAATTATAAATTCAATAAAAGTAAATATTTTATTCCATACAGTAGAATTGCGTTTCTTCTTAGAAGCTACAATGCTCTTTACGGATAAAAGTTTTGCTCCTTTTTTCTTTTCACGGAATAATTCAACTTGAATAAATTAGAATTCTTCCATTTGTTTTTCCTCACAGTTTTAATTATTGTTAGAAAAAGAAAATATTTGTGTGCAGTTCTCACACATTAAATATTAATTTTCACGATAAAAAATGAATTTAAGATTCCTCTTTTTAAATATAAATATAGAATAATTTTAAAATCAGTTTGAATATTTCTCTAAGAGTTGAAATTATTTATTTTAAAATGCAAACGATAAAAAAACTCTCCTCTTTTTAAATAAATAGATCGTTAATTTTTTCATATGTAAACTATATTGTTATTAAACTCAAATCACATTTGTACACCTTATAAGTTCAAACAGTTGGTAAAAGGATAAATTAAGTTTATATAAAAGAATACCATTAAACTTTTGACGTATTCCTACTCCGTGAGAGAGACAATATTTGCACAAAATTAAGAATAAATGTATATTATTATGTAAAATACATAAACATGTTAAAAAAACAGAAAGAAGGAAATATTTTGAATTGTGAATAACTTTATTGTTAAGTTATTCCGATCTAGAAATAAAGACACGTATTATTTTAAAAATATATGATTAATTGTATGTTAAACACATCTATTAACCTGAGAAATATTATTTAAATAGTTCCATTTTTACGATAGGTATTCGAAGATATAAAGAGAATTTCGCGTAAGAAATGAGAAATGACTTAATTTATCTCAAGCAAATGAATTTAATTCTTAAATAAATAAAGTAAATACAGCTATGTAATCTAAAATTATTTCGAATAGGTATTCAAATTTTCCATCGTACTGTTAAATATTTAAAAACATTAAATAAAAGAGTGTTTTTATGTGCTTGGTTTGCGATAATTATTTTTTTTAGAAATATAGAGTTTCTGCAACAAACAATTGAAATTATTTGTAAAATTTACTAAAATTGTTAAATTACAAACTGTTTTCTAATTTTTGAATTAGCACAGTTATTTACATTTATTTGATTGTCTGTATTACTTATAGAAAATCTTCAAGTTTCATTGTTTTGTACTTTAATTTCTAACAGTACAAATACAATATGCTTCGCACTCTTTAGAACAAACAGACGAAAAAAAAACTAATACTAAATAATAAACGAACTAAATATTTATATTTTTCGAAACTTTGTTTACCTGATATTATAAAACACTACTCAAAAAATATAAAAGATATAAAAATTAATCAGATTCAGAGATTTTAATTTAACAAATCCGATTTCAGATAAAATTTAATTTATATTTATAACATTATATTTTTGTACAAGATTATTTAAATTCATTTATAAGTTGAATACATACATTAAAGCACTCATAAAAAAAAGGTTCAGACGTAAAAACTAATGCAAATTTGTTACTATGTCTTAGATCCATGAAGTCCAGTAATTATTTCTAAATAAAAGATGTTCTGTGGACATTAATATATAATCTTTTAAAGCGCACAAACGTAAAACATAGAAAATGGGAAACATCCAGATTAAGAAGCTCAAATTAATGAAACGTTTGTTAGTTAATTAACTTCATATAATACATGCATACAGGGGGCCCCAAGATCATTGGAACAAACTTCAAGGGGGAGGTGGAGGACATCGCAAGAGGATTCAGATTTTAATAGCAGCCCATAGTCGCAAACGTCTTCGTTCGGCGCTAAGTGGGGTTGTTCACAATAACATTTAAGGAAACAGACATGCACTACCGCAGTCATGTGAGTTGTCATTGCCCGCAGAGGAGTATAGAACTTTTACAAACACCGAACTGGCAGATATGCACCTGATTCATGGATTGGCAGAAGGAAATTGACAAGAAGCAGAAAGATTGTATCCTAAAAGGTACCTACAAAGAGAAGCAATGGACCTTTGTATATTTGCTAATTTGTATCACAATTTGTTCATTGAATCATTAGGAGGTGATAGGGATAATGAAGACGGGTCATGGTATCCAACACATTTTGTTCCATGCATGGAACAAAATGTGTTGGATACCGTTTGAAGGAATCCGAATATCATGTTGTTTCGAGTCCCACATAGCCCGCGCTCACTATGTCTATTACCTCGTAATGATCGATATTCGTAATGATCCATATTAAGACAAATTGTGATGCAAATTAGCAAACATCCAGTGGTCCGGTGCATCTGTCTGTGGGTAACTTCCGCGATATAATTTTTCTGTTGCTCACGCATTTCCTTCTGCCAGTCTGTAAATCAAGAGCATATCTGCCAGCTCGGTGTTAGTAAAATGTTCCATTCTCCTCTGCAAGCGATGACAGGTCAAATGATGGTTACAATGCAGGTGTGTTTGCTTTTACACTCTCGTGAAAACCACCACCTAGTGCTGAACAAAGATGTTTCCGATCACGAGTTGTTATGCAAATTTGGACACTTGTGATGTCCTCTACCTGCCTTTAAAATTTGTCAAAGATTTAGGTACACCCTGTATACCTGGAAAATAATAATCGTTTGTTTGTTGACTAACACATTTTGTGAAATTTGCATTTTTTTAATACGCGATAATTCAGTTTTCTTGGCTTAATATTTAAACGTGTCATTTTGGAATTGAAATTTTCAATAAATTTTCATGGGAATATATATAGGTTTGTAAATAAATATATTACACACACTATAAATAAAAAATGGCAACGCTTGATTTCTATGCATGATTGAATCATTTTTTCAAAATGTAAATTGAAGTTAAAAGAAAAAAAAGTGTAATGAGATTTTTCATTAAACGTCGATATAGAGTTATGAAAAAAAGTTAAAATTTTAATTATAATATTATAATTAAGAATTCTACTCTTATTTAATTAAATTTAATCTGATTCCGAAGCTATATTTTAATGCAAAAAAACCCGTTTTTCTCTCAGTTTTAATTCATTATAATTAAGATTAAGATTGATTATTGTACTTACAAAAAAGAGTTTTGGGATTAAAATTTATTTATTAAAATTAATGAATCGAAATGAAAGTAATTAGCTATATATTATAATATATAGCTTCTTAGCTTCTAGCTGAACTTAATTAAAACTTTTAATTGCATCAAAAGTCGATTTATGACTTAAAAGTCTTTAAATTTTACTTCACGCAGAAGCTATTAATTAAATCTGATTTTAAAAACGGATAAAAAAGAATTCAGAATTTTAAATATAATAAATTAAAAATTTTTCCTTAAAATTAATCCCCAAACATAAAAAAATTTACTAAATTATAAATATATTTAAGAACCCAGAAATCTTAATTAATTATTTCTTAGTTTACTGAATTCGAACAAAAATTTATTTTTAAGCAATTATCAAGTATTTAGGAGCTAAATAAAAATACTTAGAAGTGTCTTTATAACGAAGGATACTTCATTAAATCTGAAGGATCTTGTTATTTTCCCTCATTATGCATGTCAACATCTTAATTTCATATCAGAACAGAGAAATGACGTTAATATGTTCGAGCTTTTGAACTTCTTTAACATATTTAACTCTCCTCTGTATGAATTTCCTGAAACTTTTTCGCTTCTTGACGCAGAAGTAATTAATTACTTTTAGCAAACAATTCACTCCAGTTCTATAAATAGAGTTTTTAAAGCTACAGAATAATGAATCTGAGATGAATTTAGCATATAATTAACATTAGGAAGTTTGTTTATTGTAAAAGTGAAAAAGTTCCGAGTTAACATGAAATTTATTGTTAATTATTCGATTTATCCTGCTCTATCCTTCGACATAAATATTTTTATGTACAAAATCCTATCAAAGTTAATTGAAACTACATTCTCTCTCTCTGTATATATATATATATATATATATATATATATATATATATATATATATACATATATGTATACCATCGAACCTCTATATAACGAAGTCGCTAAATCTCGAAAGAAGTTCGTTAAATGGAAAATTTATTATATAGAGATTCATTTTTCAATATATTTTGTAAACCACATAAAACAAATTTTAAACGCATAAACACTATATATTAAAAAAGTAACTAATTTACAGTTTTTTGTAAATAAATATCTATTTATTTTATATTTTTTTATCCATCAAAAAAAGAAAAACTGCAAGGAAAACAAGAAAAAAAGACGCGTTGTATTTTCAACATTAAGAAAATAATTTTTATGTTAAAATTAATTAATTCTTTATGGAAATTTTCTAATTTAAAGCACACAAGTATTTTTTAACATACATTATTTTATATAACTAGAGTTTCTAAGCATACATTATTACCACATGCGTCCTTAAATTTAATAACGCATAAAATATGTTAATTTTGTTTGAGTTCTTTTTGTTTGAAAAAATGCCTTGTTTCATAATACGCCTAACATTCTTGCAATGCACCAGAAACTCCTTCAGGCGTATCTTTCCGTGCCTTTTCCTAAATTTTTTTAGCTATCTATTGCTACTTAGAAATTGGTCACATCACAATGCCTTTGAAAATTGAAGAGCTTTCTTTATTACGATAGTTCTAGAGATCGGAACATTTTTATCTCGCATTATGTTTATCCACTTCAAAACTACCTCATCGACATCTTCATAAACACATGCTCTTAAATACTTTGAACGAGAATTCAATAAATCATAATTTTATAGCTTATCTCGATTTTTTATAATAGTTGATGAGCTGTTTGGAGAAATATCAAATTTTAAAGCAATATCTTTTTTTCTTGACACCTTTATCCACTTCCTGAAGAATTCAATATTTTCTTTGATGCTCAAGCACTTACATTTTGACATTTTCAAGCAACAAGAAACGAAGTTACCAGTATGACTGATCAACACTACAAATGAACGCTGACTAGTTCAAGGACACGGAGACACGAAACAACTCCATTGAGGGTGAAAGGGAGTATTAAAAATGTTTCTAGTGAACTGGACAGTGGTGGTCAAAGGTTGTACTTCTTGGAGAAAACGCCTAGAATTCTATCGCTCTCAGTGAGTTAGGCACCTAATAAAACCAGTTCAAGATTTATGACCACCATAAAATACGTTAAAAGAGAAAATAACTTGAAATGTCCAGAAATACTTTAAAAATAGGGAGAAAAAGATTGAATCACAGGAAAAAAAGTTTGTTATATAGAAAATGCACTTCGCTTTAGTGGGGTTATTTTACGAAGAAAATCGAGAACTGTTCTTCGTTCCAGAAAAAGTTTGCTATATAGAAAAATTCTCACTATAGAGGTTCGCAATATTGAGGTTTGACTGTATATATATAACAAGACATACATTGTTTACTGCCTTTTTAGCTCCTTAAAAATGCCGTGTTGTCAAATTTTGGGGTGAAATGATGCAATATTGTATCAACGTTCTAAAACCTCGGAAAGTATATGAGTAAAAAATGATTCCAGAGTTTCTCCATCAATAGGAGTATAATAAGAGTTAATAGCAGTATCCTTAACAGATATTATTACTCTAAATTCTGGAATATTATTATAATTTATCATTTTTAAAAGAGGTATATAGATAATTAATATGGTATAATTCACTTAAGCTATTATTTGGATAAGTGATTCCAAAGTGATCTATATAGACCCTCAGAGGTCTATAACGACTTGTGTGTGTAAGGGGTCGACGTCAGTGAAAAAAAAATTAGGGGTCAATGAGGTGTAAATGGGGGTCTACGATAGAGGCTCTCATTAAACCACATCATGACTTTTATTTTAAAAGAAAATATAATCGAGGAGAAACCAGATTTTATTTATTTAACAGATTTATTTACTAAATTTAATAAGATTAATTTGCAGTCACAAGGTGAAAGCATACATTTTGTTAGTACAAGGGCCATCATTTCAGGTTTTCTTGCGAGAATTAAGCTAAAGGATTATAATGGACGAATTTTCCGTTTCTCATTTTATCACAGACAATATGCCAAGATAATGTTTTTTGAACCTACATTCATTTAAATACCCTCCATTCAGATTTTGAATCTAGGTTTGAGAATGCTTTGGCTATGATAGACAAAAAAAACTGGACACTACTAACCGAATCAATTTAGGGTTAAATTCGACAAGATTGATGTCAAAAATATTGAAAATTTGTTATTGAAGCTCCAGATTAATCCCTCCTATAAAAAGCCTTTTTGTTTGTTGCTCAATTATTTTATGTATCACTAAATTTAAATTTAAAATTAATTAACTTGTTTTTCCTAAGTTTTAAACACTATACTTCACTATAGTTAAAAATTTTAATCTTTTAAAGTAAGTAGCTCTGTACCAACTGTCATAAAGATATTTAAGTTGATAAATGTACAAAAATTTAACATTAAGTAAGCAGAGGGTCTACCCAAATACGAAAAACAAGGCAATGGATCCATGAATCAGAAAAGTTTGGGAACCTCTGATTTAGATGATAATAAAACCTCGATATAAAAGATAAAAAAAAATTGAAGAATAAAATACAAATATAAAATGAAATATATTTTGTGTTAAAAATAGAAAAGCTCGTTTATTGTTTTCACTCTTAATACCATAAAACCGTATCAAAAATGAAATAATTTAAGAACCGTCTGAGTGAAAGAAAAGTACAATTAAACGTATTCCATTAATTTTCTTCATTAAAGATGTTTCTTGGAATGAATTTAATTAAAATAATTCAAATGTATTTGTAATTAATAAGAAGGAGAACGTATTTTTAATGGATCCGTACAAAGCATAGATGTATTTCTATGTGTTGTATTTTATTTATTTTTACTCAACCATTAATTATATAGAATTCCATTGCCAGAAAAGGTTTTTTTGTAATATATTTTTTATTATCAAAATATTTGTTTTGTATTGAGAGTTGTTTTAAAAATCGTCTGCATTTGTGGAAATGCATTTTTTATTAGAAGCACGTTATGAAGTTTTCTCAATAATAAATTCTTCGGTTTTTTTTAAAGGAAAACATTGTAAATATGAATATTCTATTCATTGTTCATTTTAGTAAATAATTTAGTGTTTTGCCCAGAATGAGTAGCAAAAGAATCTCCGCGAAACATATGCAGGAAATGAAACTTAAATAATAAGTACTTTTAAATTTTGATCAAAAAATTTTATTACTACATGAATTATTTTTTTTTATTAAAAGGAATATTTTCTCTACGCCATATAGACATAAAATAAGTTATTTATGAAATATTTTATAGGAATTGGAAGGATTAAAGAAGAAAATAAAACTCAAAGTTTTGTTGGTATGTCTTTAAATAAAATTTCCTTTCGTGTATATCAATGTATGTAGTGAATAGATATCTAGTTTTAATCATCTAAATGAAAAATGTTCTAGTTTCCTTATTTCTTACGGATTCCACCTTTTTTTTTTTTTGCAATTTTATCTTCTAAATATCATTTTTGGTTAGCTTTGTTTCTTCCAAATATTATTTCCGGCTGAATAATTATCTCTGAAAAACCATCGATTTATCCATTATGTAAATACAAGTGCATTTATTTACAGTAAGCTTTTATCTCTTATCAAATCCACAAACGTTTGCTTCTGTTGTCTTTAGTATGAATGTTCCAGAACTATTTTTGTGTCTTTTTCTTTTGTGACTACTTACCTACCTATATATATATATATATATATATATAGGTAGGTTAAATATAAACAAAACGAAAGAGATTTATAATAGAGTAGATCACAGTTATATGGAGAAAATTTTTTTTTTATTCATCCGTACTTAATTATGCGGAAAAGATGTTCTATGGCATGGAGATTAAGTGAAAAATAATTAAAAAATAATAATTTCAAAATTTATAATATTGCTACAAAGGGGTTGAATATTCGAAAAAAATTGAAGCAGACTTAATTTTGGTTAGATGATTTTAGGCTGAAAATAATTATTGTTATAAATAGCCAAAATTGACGATTAATGATTAGTGAGTGCTCTGTAGTACATTGAACAGAACAAAATTTCATAGCCTGTCTCTCTGTCCCAGCAACGTCGAATCGGTTCGATCCAAGTTTTTTCGTACACTGGAATTTCGACAGGTTTAAAAAAGTTTTTACTTTAGAAGCTGTTGAATTTACCTGGTATTTTTTTCCAGCAATTATTTAGTATGTGCAACTTTTAGTATACTAAAAATGCCTGTTTCATTTTGAGATACACAAAGGACTTTTTACTTTCAAAAAGGCCAAACTCGCAAACTTCATTCCCTTTGAGGCAGTACTTAATATGAATTAATATTTTATTTTATTTTTTTCCCCTTCATCTATGTAAGACAGAACATCTTTTTCGCATATAGGTAGGTTTTGAAATTCTGAAAAATAAGTTTTCAATTCATCTTGCTTTATAATTTGGGAAAAGTAATAGAACTAATAAATTCATCCTTTTAAAAAATAATTTTTAAAAATGATATATTTTTTGTTTTAGTGTCATGTGCTAAGAAACCGAAAGATAGCGAAAAGAAAGAGAAAAAACCAATTTAAAATAAGTAAAATAAAAAAAAATTAAGTCAATTCCTAAAACAAACAAAGAACAAAGAAAAATTTTATTTTAGCTACTTTTTATTAAATAGTTACAATTAATATAAATATGTGCATACACATGACCGAATCACAACATTAAGTGGTAATTAATTTTTATTAATTGTCATTAAAATATCGTTTTGTCATCCAAAACAATCGTGTACATAAAATTTCCTTTCAACTGAATGCTTTAACACTTGAGAAAAGAAACCTTTTTAAATTTTGACATAAGTCGCCAACGTGGCTGTATTTGTAATTTTTTTTAAAAAATTAGTTTTAATCAATTAATTTTTATTAATTATAATTAAATTATTGTATTGTCATCCAAAATAATCATGTGTATAAAATTTCAGCTCAATTGAGCGCTTTAAAATGTATTTTATTAACGCGATGAAAATTCCACCAAGATAAATAAATAAATATATAGAGAGTGTGTAAGTTATGTATAATAGTAGGAATGGAAAAAGCAGAATTTGTCGCTAATTCTCGACCGTTGAAGTGTGAAGGTTCATCAAAGGATGAAACATTTTCTTAAAATATGCCTTTTTTATGACTTTCTAATCGCTATCTAAATTCGACCTAATATATGGGAGCTTGTTAGCTTAAATAATCTATCTTGAATCTAAATATACTTATAACCGGAAAATCCTCAACAATAATGCTAATCCTAGAATGGGTCGCCGGATCCTTTAATCTTAAACTGTGGCGATTCCAAAATTAGCTTCTATAACTTCTTGAGAGGTTATTTTGATTGTGTGTGACAATAATCACCATCCGCACCATCTGTAATCACCATCTCTATTCACTTGACTTTAAATAGTAATTTAATTAGCATAAATCGCAGTTCCTTTCCAGAAAAAGGTTTTGTAATCATATAACTCCATAGAAAGTATTTTCTCTAAAGTATTAGTCAGAATTGCGAATAAAACCCGTTACAGACTTTATTCTAAATGTGTGTGTGACTGTTTTTTTCCCCCAATTCTTCTTTCTCTGACTAAAATTACCACCATGTGTGAGGGGGGAGCAATGCTCTTTGAACCTTCTGCGACTCAATATCCTTCTATTAGTATGATGTGGTAGTTTAGAGAGGGGAGGGAGGGGGTTCCACCTCAGGTGTCGTCCTTGTCACTTGTCCAAAATTAGGATGTCCGTATCCGACAGCCCTCGTGTTGCTTTATTATGTGATGCAAATATAATTCTTACTCCTACCCAACCAAAATTAATTTAATACAATATATGTTTAAACGAACTTTTTCTCAATTCCTATTATTTGCTTTCTCTCTCTCTCTCTCTCTCTCTCTCTCTCTCTATATATATATATATATATATATATATATATATATATACGGATTTTTTTATATTTATCTTGTTGAAATTTTCACTTGTTAATATAATATTTTCTATTCATCCAATCAAGTTCAAATAAATTTTTTAACTTTAGGGGTTGACACTTGATGTTAATACTTTTTCTTCAAATATTAGTTCATTAATTAAATTTAATAAAATTAATTATCGGTTTTTGACGCCAACTTAGATTTGTCTCTATTGATGTAACAATGTAACTGTTAAGACAAAGACAAAAGTTGGCGTCGAAAACCTGTTTTTCAGCCAAATCGGATGTGCATTGTTACAATCATGCAGATAAATCATGCTTTTTTAAATTCTTACTAATAGTTCACTCTCTCCCTATATATATACATATGTTTATATATATATATCCTATTCCACACAGTTTTCACAAACGTTAAAAAAACTTTCTATTCATCCATTCAATGTAGAATTGACTTAAAATTTTTTTTTATGTATTACTTGTTTTAAAAAAATATTTATTAATCTGAGCTCAATGCGCAAACTGTACAGCTAAAATTTTTAATTTTTTAAACGCGCAATCATAATTGTATTATATGTTACTAATTTATAATTCAAGAAGAAGGCTGGCCTGGAAAAGGCTTCTTGAGAAGGCCAAAGCCCACCCTGGGCTGTCGAGCCACTGAGGAAGAAAGGAATTTATAATTAATCAATGTTTATGAAAATAAGTTTTTCTTTAAATTGAAATAACGATAATTTATAATTATTTCTCCAAAACAGAATTATAATGAATTAACAGAATGACGAATTAACGTCAGCACAAAATAAAACTTATTTTTCGTCATTTTCATTGAGTTTAAAAATAAAAATAGTTAATTCGTCTCGATCGTAATAAAAATGCAATCTTCTTTTTTTCTTAAAAATTTCACTTCGTTAAAATTAGTCTTACCTAGTTACAAACCTTTCCGAAACTGAAAACTCTAATTAAACACCTTCCCTTTCCGTTTCAAAATAATAATTACTATTTGTTATTTAGTTTTTGGAGATCAATCTTAACTTTTTCACCCCGAATCAAACATCGCACAATTAATTCAAAAGGATCAAACTTCTTACATTTAATTAAGAATTCGGGAAAATACTCCCTTTCTTTTTGGAAAATACGAATAAAACTTGACATCGAAATTTAATTTATTCTCTTAAGATATCGCAGTGAAAATTTTAGGGGAAGGAAAGGCCTGCTCTAACTGTCTACCAGAACTCCACCTGCTCTTTGGATAATAAAGCCTGAATATAATTGCTGCATACCTTTGTCAGGTTCTTAGAGCACTTTTAACCGACTGTGTAGCCGCATTTTTGTAATTATTCTCGCTTCAATGCCTTCTAACATTAATGAAAACTTTCACTATAAAATACTCTTTTGATCCGGCCATCTAGCGCAGGGTGGATTTTTCATTACTTTAAATGTTTTTATCCACCACTCAGTGTAATGAAACGGTATCGATCATCGCAAAAGTTACAGGCGTTTTGCAGAAATAATATTTTTGGGGCCTCCGCGAGGGTGGAGCAGGGGAGGGACTTTTCCCGAAGAATAAATGTCGTCAGTCATATGCGCTTGGTTTGAAGGTGATTTTTTCCTCCCGCTTTTTCCTTTTTAGAGTTCGGGTTTCCTTTTTTATTTATTTATTTTTGCTGACAGGAGGAGTTCTGACATATATTTTAAGGTTTTCCTTCCTGTCCGATAAGGGTCACCGATCATGTTGCTTGAGGTCAGTTATTCGTCTTTGGATGGGAAAGGGTCAGTTGAGGGTGGTTAAATAATTTTATTTAACCATTTATTTCCCAATAAAAAGGGTTCTTAGAAAAATCTTTTCGAAATTTTGAGCTGAATCCTAATTTAACCCACATCTCTATTTATTCCCAACTTGGTGAATTATTATCCTGATATTAAATAGAAGTCTGATGGAGAAGAATGAGCTTTTTGGCATAATTTGGCGCTGTGTTAGCTTATCTTCTTTGCCAAAAGTTTGGGATAAAATAGAATTTGAGAGCTTTTGATTCAGCAATGTATAAGAAAATTCATTCATTCACTTTAAGAAACAAATCATGATTTTTTTTCACACAAATGAAATAAAGTTCCTATTTAATTAAAAATATTGCATAGATTCGATAATCAACTGTGACCTGCTATAATAATGAGTACCTTTTATGTGTTTTATAAATTAAATTAAATGTGTTGTGGTAATTCTTTTGCTTATAATTTGTGAATAGCCAAAATACACTAAAATCGTTAAATATTTTAAGAAATTTTTTTAACCTATTTCTTTAATTTGCAATCAGTTCTATTCTGAGTATTTGTATTTTTTTATTCGAGTGCATTTTAAACGAATTAGTTCTATACTTAGCATTTTTATAAATAAATGAAAAAAAATCACATATAAATATACATTTAACATGTAGTTTTGGCATATGATTTCCGACACTAGCTATATATAGCGCACATCCTCCAGAACCACACACTTCTTTGCTTGAAAGCTAACAGAACGTACTTTCCTTTTTCTTGAGAAATATCTGTCTATTAGCTAATGAACTAATAGACAGATTTTAGCCAGCTAAACTTCTATTTCTTTTGTTCACTTGCCCCAGTATGAAACTATTTATGATAGTAAGCTCAATAAGAAAATAAATGATACGATGGCACCATTTTACAGTTCTAATTCTAATTTGGTATCTTTTTTTTCTTTCGCCCCTCTCATGACATTGTTATGTACAATGACAGCTTTTGGACAAGGTACTTCTTCTTTGGTAGCATCTTTTGTTGCCCGATTTACAGATGTCATAATACCTGGATTATGCTCAGTAGCACAAAACTATGCGAAAATCAGTCTTCTAATCGTTATAATAGCAAGGCCAATATATTGTAATAGGTTTTGCGCTTCCCGTAGGTATATATTGTAAAGTCATGTAGATGATAAGTAATCTTCCTAAAGCCCACGAAAGGGTTAATGTATCTCTCTCCAGATAACGCAGGACCAAATATTCTAAATGGATGACAGATCTGGAAAATATGGTATTAAGAACAATAGTTGTACACTCTGTGTATCGAATAAGACCAGGACAACTCTGAGGATATAGGTTGTGAATTACCTGTTTGGAAGTAGCATTACTAATGTCTTGAACTTAGGACACAATCCTGGACATTGAAACGACGGTAATGTAACAGTGGCTGTCAAAACTACCAATTACGCTTAAAAGGGGTGACCAGAATGAATGTCAAATGGCACTCCATACTTTCAGTCTAGGTGCTGGGCCAATAAGACATTCACTAATGCAAACTGGAAACGTTGGCTCTTCTTAGTGCCAGTTCACAAGGATACATTCATCCTGATTCTATATAAAAAAATTAGGACTGATTTGAAGAAAATGGGTTGGCACGTAACTACCTTATCCATCGTCATTGTACAACAGCGCACCACTGTATGAAAGGGCTTGCTTCTGTTGGTTTATCAACACAAACCTCAACAATGTTTGCCATGAAGACAATCCGTTACGGTTACTTGCGAACACTTGTCCTGAAAATGAATCAAGTTCGTACTTCAGAGAATGTGATGTGTCTGTTGAAGGTCATGTGGACAACATACTTATCTTTTCGAATGTTAGATAACTGGTTTATTGAGATACTTGATGACGTCCTGTTCTTTGACGAAATATCACTGAATGATAAACAATAATAGTACTGAAATTAAATAAGGACTCTTTCCTTCTTACACGAGGGATAACATAATACACAAACAACCAACGTTCGAATAAATTTCTTGATGGAAGACTCTTCAATGTATCCGACTACGTTCAGAACCGTGATTTTAAATTTTTTTTAGTGCCACTTAGATTAGAATACATGTATAAAATTGTTTTAAGGACATTTTGACAAAAAAGTTATTTAAATACAATATTTCGGCTAAAAATTAACTTAGAATAACCTTTTTTTAAAATGTTCTCCTTTTGTTAAAAATGGTTCTATTATAATAATATTTTGCCTGTATATAGCTCAGACCTCTGTACAGAGGTTGAACTATGATTTTTGAAAAATTCATATTGTTTTCTCAGAGTTACAACTGATTAAAATAATTATTGGCGTATTTTTCTTAAAATTGCTCCCTTCTGTTGTCGTAAAATATGAATAAACCCACTTCTAAGTTATATATTTCAAAAATTCTAGTTGAGCCTCTGTACAGAGGTCTGAGCTATATACAAGCAAAATATTATTATAATAGAACCATTTTTAACAAAAGGAGAATATTTTGAAAATGGGTCCTTCTATGCTCATTTTTTGTCAAAATATTGTACTTTTTTTATTGTAATACTATTCTTAAAACAATTTTATATACATTTTCTAATCTGAGTGACACTAAATATCATAAATATTATCCATTTATACCCTTTTGTAAAATCACGTTTCTGAACGTAGTCGGATGCCTGAAACAATCTTATTTATACAGATTGTAGTGGATTTGTGTATCATAATACGCTGCATCTTTCTGAGAGTGTGATATTTGTTGCCTACTGCTTCCTAGTATAGGAATTTTAACAGTGAGCAAAACATTTTTTTAAAGATGTGCTTATGTTAGAGATTGTAAGGAGGTTTAATTAGATTCAGAATTCGACTACAATGTGCATTCAGTACTATTGACTGACATACTATATTGTAAAATTTGTCTTTTGAGAAATTTATTGTACAAAAATGCTAAAACGCTAATTTTTTTTATCCTATTATAACTTCATCCTGAGAAAAAAAAGAATAACAAAAAGGCGGGAAATTTTTATTAAAAATAAGAATGAAGTACGTGTTTCACGAAGTTGTATTAACATGAAAAACTTTTCTGTGTGCGTGAGCATTTATTATTTTGCTGATATTTATACGAAAAAAGTAAATGAATTATTGGATGGTTGCCAACAAGAATTAATGCTTGCGGTAAAAGCAAACTTAATATGACGGAAGCAAGCTTATCGGTTTTCAGCAGCTTATTATATTGGAAAAATACATGTTGCATTCACAGAACTTTATTGGATAAAATAATCATTTTTCTGAAGACATGAACAAAATCTGGAAAAATCATTCGGAAAGGGCACGCAAATTATTTTATGACATAGTTCACTACAGTAATTCGCGACTTTCTACGAAATTTTCCAGCACAAAACCTTTAATTTTTAAAAAATAGCAATAACAATATTAATTTAAATTCTTTTTGTGCAATTATATTCTAACAATTTTCAATGTATTTTTATTTAAAATGATATAATATTTTTAGGAGATTCATATTTCTGTGTAAATAAATGTTTTTAGTATAGAATTTAATCTACCGTTTAGCAGGTACAAACAAATCGATCGTGAATATATGTGTTGAAGAGCTGAAAATTGCCTTTTATGAATATTAAATTACACAATAATTACAGTGTAAAATTACAGTGTATGGCCTATTTCAGGGTCGGCAACCTATAGCACGTGTGCCACATGTGGCACGTGGTACAGTTCTCAGCGGCACTCTGCACAACTCTATAAATTTGTCAATTTTTGAAGGGATGGAAGTTGACTAATTTTTAATGAACCTTATTTGACAAATGTCTTCAGAATTCTGGATATTTACGGAATTACGAAAAAATCTTAAAAATAACTCTGAAGATAAATTTATAGCTGTTTGGTAAATTATTGAATGTCCTTGCTGGAGAAATTTAATTGTTTAAAGGGAGAATATTGTATGTACTCTGCTTTCCGTCATGGTTCTACATTGTGTATAATTATAAATTCTTTCCTCACATATGCAAAATTTTTCCAGTTCGCGAAGAAATTGTTTAACAACTAAATACTCCAGTGTTTCTCAAACTATGGCGCGCCGCTAGGAAGGCGCGATAACCCTACAAGGGGCTCGAGCATATTAACAATATATTACTTCAAAAGTTATTAATTTATTGAAATTAAACAAGCAAAATACATTCTGACATAATAAAAAATAAAGTACACATCTACACTGATATAACAAACTCACAAATATATCAGTACTGCGTAATGTTTCCCATAGTTAATTTAACAATACTAAGTTAAGAACAAGTTTAATAATTACCAATGACCCATGGGCTTGTCATAGATAAAACTATATGCAAAAATTAACATATCTTGATAATTTAAACAGTTTATAATTAATCCCTTAAATGCGATTAAAAATTATGCGATTCGCTCTCCTTTGCCGCCGTTTAACGACTTGTTTGACTTCAGAATTGCTTCCAAACTGCCTTCAGACGAGATTCTTCTTCAAAGCCAAGTCACTTGGTGCGAGATCAGGACTGTATGGTGGATGGTGCAGGTACTCCCAACCAAGAGTTACAATATGGTTTTGTGTTGCCGTCACCGAGTGTGGTATCGCATTGTCATCCAACAACAGAACACCAGCCGCTTTCTCCGAATCACCTCTTTCAATTTCGACATTGTGTCACAGTACCTACGTGATACTGTGACACACCCTGGTTCCAATGTCCAAAGATTTCACGCAAAAATAAATGCTTCTTCCGTATGCAAAGTCCTGAGTTTTTTCCAGGAGGAGTTTCTGAAGCTTATCAAGCGGTATGACAAATGTCTCAATGTACTTGGTACTTAAGTGGAAAAATAAAGTTATGTCTTATCTTTAATGTCTCATTCTTTGTTTTGACTTTCATACACAACTCGACAAGGAAAACTTATTTTCCGTCTCACCCTCGTATGTTTTATTGTGTTGCGGTGGATATCCATAAGTTATGTATAGCATGCAAAATTAATCTTGTTATCATGCGCCACTTCAAACTCATAACTACTAAAAAAAACATTTTCTGATAAATATTTTTAAAGCTCTATTTGGGGTGAAGATTTTGGTGATTTAATTTGTTGCCAATTCTCTATAAATAAAAAGAACTTTAAAGTAGTATCTCATTTTACACATATTTAACTCTCTATAGAAATAATTAAAAGCATCCATATTTCTCTAACGAAGAGAAAAAAAAAATCGTTTATACTATTGAATATTTTTTCACTAAAATTTCCGCTAAACTGCATGAGCATGCATGTACTAAATGCATGTAACTCTGAACTTCCAAAATATATGAGGTTTCCGCAAAAGAGTCAAATGTCAGGGGGTTACAGAATGAAAATATCCAAATGGCTGTATCATCACGTAAAAAATGTATAAATAGGCGATGTATTGTCAGAGTTTTCACTAGTGCTCAGGTAAATCGTGTGAGAAGTGTTCTGAAGTGATTATGGCCGCTTGACGTAAATTAACAGATTTTTGACATGAAATGCTGTTTGTAACTGAATACCCGAGGCATTCCATTTCAGAAAATGTTAAAAAATTGGACATTTCAGGCATCCCATTATGGACAACTCAGTGCCCCCCTATGTCTATTTAGTGATCGAGGCGAAAGACCTTTGATTAAAATAATATGTGTTAGTAATCAAACCACAATTTGCTTAAAATAATAGCTACTATCAATGTGAAATGTATGTTAGACATATGCAATGAAATTTGCAGTTAAGGGGTTGGCAACAGGCAACTCAAGTTCCAACAGCAAACCATCAGCAGCAATGGCTCTGCTGTGCTAGTGAATATATAGGTTGAACCCTGTAACGGCGTGGCACAAAGTGCACTAGAAGGCTTGACACATAACACACGATAGACTAGAAAGAGGGCGCTGCTGTGAACTGTTTTGGATTTTGAGCGGGAAGGAGAGAAGAAGGTGGTCTCGAGAACGTGAAAATGGAGGACGATGCACGTAGTTCCTTATGCGATTTATAATTGTAAATAGAGCTGTGAATATATAGTGATGTGCTTTGAAGAAAATAATAAAAACGGTAAATCCGGTTAATTTGAGTGATGATTAATTCAACGATACGACGATCTTACAACCCTTAATGATTGAGAATACGTTGTTTGTGGTTAGATGCATTAGTTTCCTAGTCAGCAAGAGTTGATGGTAGTTTCCGAGTGTGGTGGTGACCGTTCAAGGATATGAACCCACATTGTCAACAGAACACTGGCGATGGCTCTATAATTGTTTGTGATATTTTTCATGACATAGTCTGGATCATATCTTGTCAAACTAAACCAATAACTGACTGGAGATGGTTATGCTCAACTATTTGAAAGTTTTTTGCAGCTATTTGTGAACTTCATGTATCCAAATGATAATGTAATTTTCAAATATTACTAAGTGCCATGTCACCAGGTCAAATTAATATACTATTGTCTTGAAGAATTAATTATCCAGCAAAGGTATTGGCAACCTAGATTGCCAGTCATAAGTACATTCGATTATACGTGGTAGTTGATCGTTAAGTCAGTTCGTGTACAAAATTCTGCCACTATACTTTTACAATTATAGAAAACTGTAAGACCAACATAGCTGAATATTTCTTCAGAGGACTTCCATCAAATTTTTGAGTCAATCTAAGTCAAATTACTGTACTTTACCTGGCACACATGATATTACGAGTTATTCTATAATAACTTTTGGCACTTCAGAGTATTTATAATTATGTCTTATAACTATTTAAATCAGAAATTTAAAATATATAGAGATTATAATGTTTATAGATAATATATTATGTAAGCAAACAAGAGATATGGCAGAATAAAAACATGGTTCATATCCAATTATTTGAACATAATAAACTAGGGGTCGGCAACCTCTTAGCTGTGGCTTGCCAAACTATTGTACCACTTTGATTCAGCGTGCCACACAGTAGAACACTTTTGAAACAATTCGATTGCCACGATTATGAATTCAGAGTTAGAGATCAGAGGTCCATAATATAGATGTTTACAGTTTTATTATATATTAATTTCCCATCATCATAAAAGGTATTTCTTAAAATAAAAATAGACAGCGTAAAATATAACTATTTCTTCAACAAAAATAAAAAAATTCAAATTTTACATATATTATGTGTTTTTAAATATATTTATTAAAATAAGAAAGAGGCAACATAAAATATAAGTATTTCCTTCATTGTAGTTAAATAAAAAATTTAATACGAACCTACTGCTTGCAACGTTTTACTTTTATATCGCAAAATCAGAGGTATAATGTGTGACTTCCAATTTGACACGATTCAGAGTTATTCCGGTACTTCTCAAACTTCAAATGTTTGCGACCCAATATTTAATCATAATTTTAATCACGCCTCCTCCGCCATACAATAACAATGTATTGAATTCAATTTTTCTGTACTTTGACCCTGCAGCTACAATCCAACTTTAACCTCTTAAATGCCACCGGAGTACATAAACGTTTCACTCAGCCAGCGTGTTAATTGCCTTGGGCGCATATATACGTCTTTTCGAAGAAGGATCTTTTCTGTGAATTGCTATCCATAAATTTATTTTGAATACAATAAAAGGACCCTGGACCTTTGGAAAGCCATAAAACGACCTTGACAGTATTCGCGAAGGATTTACTTATTTCAGATAATTTTGTTTATTTATTCCTTTTCTATCCTTTCAAAACACAAATACGTTCATCTGCGTGTTAAACGCTTCTTCCGTATGCAAAGCCATAAGTTTTTCCTGAATTGGTTTTTGAAGCTTATCAAGCGGTATGACTGATGTCTCAATGTACTTGGTACTTATGTGGAAAAAGAAAGTTATGTCTTATCTTTAATGTCTCATTCTATTCATACACTACTTTGACCTCAGTCAATTGGGAAAACTTGCTTTCCCACTCACGCTTATATATCTTTATCTCTCGTACATCCTATTCAAATTTATACAAAAGGTATCAGCACCAATCAAAACTTATTACCTATATGTGGCAAGCAAACTTTATTTATTTGAAATTCATAAGCAATATAAGAATTTTTTATAAATTAGATATCATTAGTTGGGGGTGTATAATTAAATAAAGTCATATTTGTTTGCGAAAAATTCTTTTAAAAAAACAAATACATCTCAAAATATTTTATGCAAGACAGAAGATGTTATTCAACACAAGACTTACCTTCCACGAGATTGGCTCTCACTTTAACCTGCCATTGAATTAAGAGCTCTCTGGAGTCGAAGGCGAGGACTACTACCACTTCCGAGCAGATGAGAGCCATGGTGTTGCTTTCCTTGTCCAATGTAAAACCCGTCTCCATGCCTAGAAAGCCCTCCAGGGACAGGGATGCCTTCGTAGGCCCGTTTTTGCAACGATCCTTGCTGTCTCGGTACAGCTGCAGATGTAAGCAATCTGTAGAAAGAATAAACCAGTCAAGAGGAGCAATAAATTTCATTTGAATCAAATTATATGAAAAATGTATTGAGATAATCTATTGACCTTGGTTTTGACACGTAATTTGAATTATTTCTTTGATTGATTGTACTGTTTTACGTCATGCTGAAATTTAGACAAGAAGCTGAAAAAGGAATTCTGTATCGAGGTAATTATTAGGCCTTATGAATCCAGTCATTGCTAATAGTGATTCGTGGGAGAAGACGACTTTACTTACTCTCTATTAGGTACAAAAGTCTTTTTACTGTTGAAGGTTTTTCTGAGAAAAACAAAAAAAGTTGGTCTGTATTGTTATTATTGTAATCGATACACATTCCTGGTTGGTTTTAGCGTAATTCGCGATATTGCCGCTAATGGCAGTCTCTAGTGGAGGTGACGAGTCTATCTAACGCATGCGCCAAAGCCGTTTTGTATTACTCACTTTTGTGTCTTAGTTTGGTGTCTTTGAGAAATTTCTTTTAATGGATGCATATTCAATCAGAGTTTAACACTGGGATGTGCTACTATCTAGCGTTCAATTTGCATGTCACCGTTAAGAGTAAGCTCTTGATCTTGACTTTGACATATGATTTGAGCTATTTGTCTGTTGGTCCACTAACATGATCCGTACTGCGTCTGAGACAACTAGGGGGTAAAAAGGATTTCTCTAACGGAACGTTGTTAGGTATCTGTACCCTTGTCATTGCTATTCATGATTCTCAGCGGAATAAAGTTGACTACATTGTTTTAAATCTTGCGATTTGAGTTCACGGGGAAAAAGTTTATTTAAATCTAAGATCGCACTAATTTAACTTAAGTCACGTGCAAGAGCAAAATTCAAATCAGATATATTTAAAAATCCAAAATGTATTTTTTTCATTAATGAAATTCAATTTTATAAAGGTGAATAACAATAATAATATTAGAAAATAAATTACAATATAAATACTAAATAGGTTTCAATAGTAAATAAGTAATATAACAGTAAATAGATTACAATTTTGATGACAGATGTGAATCTAAAAGATGTAAAATAAAAGACCCAATAAATAAAAGGGTTTTAGCTATTTAATTTCTTTGTCTTTCATTGGATGCCAGGTTTACCTTACGGCACGGAACAACTGTGCCACGGTCAGGACCTCCCCCTTGGGGGTTTCTCCGACGTATTATCCAAATAACTGTGAATTTCGAACTGTGTGTGCCAGTTGGTAACAGTGACAAAGCTGTATTATTATGTCATGTCCATCGTTCGTATCTATAGGCCCAGGCCTACCCAAATACACAATCATTATTCCTTTTGTCAAAAGACGGTAGTCGGTTTGAGCAAAGGTTCGTGGGATTGTGAGTCCCGCACATTTTTTGTTACAGTTTATCATTGTTATCAGCACGAGTTATATTTGACCGCGTATTTTAAATATTGCCTACTTAAAAGAGTTGCAGATGAAGCGTACGCTTGGTTACATTTCTTGTCCGGAGCCTGAAAAAGTCTGAAGACGTTGGTTGTATGGGTTATGTACATTACACATATTTCATGCTTTATTTAATGCTCGACATGGAGAAGATAGGTTACCAATTCCGATAATGTTTTGAATTTCTTTCGAATCGAGTGAAATAATCGTGCAGTGATTGGGAAGTTTTAACTTTTTGGGAATTGTATCTAGATTGCCAGAAACTGATAAACTCAAAAATTACTTTCCAGCGGATATATAATGGTGATGTAAAATATTTAATCTATGAGTAACAATCCTAATCTATCTAATATTTACTCGTTAATTATTAAAGTGAAATAATTTATTGATTTAAAGTTAAAAAGTTTTGATCACAAACGTTTATTTTCGTAGCTTTTTTTTAATTACAAAATACAATTCTCGAAAAAAAACCAGAAGACGACCTTAACCTGCATACATAAAACCTCTTACATAAAAACACAGATAACTATTCCCTTTATTAAGTATAACTTTATTGAAGAACGTCTATCATTAAAGAGATAACTAATAATTAAATGATATCACTTTTGACATCGTTTTTAATTAGAACAATTTAAAGACATCGGAGACAGCACTAACTATTAGTAATAAAACATCATAAAAATCAATTTTCATGTTTCCGATAGATTGAATTTTTTAGTACCATGACAATATGTCGATTTTAACCAGCCACAACGATTAAAAAGAAAATACTTAAGGGGTGTTGGAGCGTTTTTCTGCTCTTAAAGCAAAATATTGCTGTCTTTTTGCTGGTTTCTGTTTTTTCCCCCTTAGACGTATTTGACAAGCGAATAAAACAAATTGTGCTATCATGACTGATGATGAGTCTCGTATGAAAGAAAGGAGATATATTTTAGAAAAGCCAAAAATGCCTATGTCTACTTAAAGTCCACTCTTGGCTATCATCCAAACGCAGAGAGAATCCTGTTTGATGTTCCAGCTGAGCTAATGTAACCGCTGAAACAAATTAAAAGAACGAATTGCTTTAGTTTGGGCTTACTGACAAGTTTTAGAAAATATGATGTATGTTAATATAAAAATGAACAAAAGCGGTGGGAGGTCCCTGAAATGTCCAACATATTTTTTCTGTTCTTGGGCATTCTTAAAAAATAACAACTGAATTGATTAATGTATGTTTTTTTATGAAAAGGTGTATAACAATTCACCTGAAATCTTGAATGATTGTAAATAAGTGAGATAAAAAGGGAAGAGGGACCCAAAGAGAAAATTATGTTTATTGTAGTTTGTTTATTTCAGCGATGAAATATTATTAGTTATTGTTTAAAGTTCATATTTCAGTTTTACATTTATTATTAAGGTATTCGATATTATTTTATTGATGGACAAGTTTTAAATGGTGTTATTAAGTTATGTAAAAGCTATAAATACGTTTTTAAAGAATTTTAAGCCAAATAACCCGTTTTAAAAACTTATATTTTTTTGACCACATGAATTCCTTCGATGAGCAATCAAAAAAAGGTGAACTCGGAGTAATGTAAACTGAATATATTTTGTAAGGTAATTCAAAACTAATGAATTTTCGACGATTATTGAACACCGATTGGTTTTTAAGTGGGATAAATCAGGAACATCCAAACTAAGTAAAATAAAAACCATAAAACAGATTTGAAGAATTCTTCAAACCTCTGATTTGTTGTGTTGTGTTGTTGCTTCTAATGCCACCTGTCTGACGTAGTTAGATCGAGGCCCATGAAATTCATCGGGGCAAGAGGCTAGAAGTACGCCTGTCGTTGGCCTTGAGCACCACACAGGTGACAGTACGAATTAGCTTGGCGAAATTCCCCAAAGGGATGATAGATGGCAACACCAGCTATCTCCACATCCAAAATTTAGGCATGGAACTGAAGTGGAGGAAAATATTCTCCAGTCCCCTGCACTCGTGATTCAGCCCACAAGACTTTCGGACCCACTGATTTAACCAGCACGTACTCCGTGTGTACTCGGAGGGTAATTGGTGGCATCGGTCATCTAACCCAGGCCTTCCGGTGTGGAGTCCGATGCTCTAACCACTAGGCTACCCACGGCCTATCTCTGATTTAAATAAAGGGATAAAAATCACATGCCGATGACGCTCAAGATGAGCAGCAGGATAGATTCCTGGTTCTACCAAAGATCCATCTAGACCAGCAATCCTTAACCTTTTATTGCCGGTCAACGCTTGATAATTTGACCACGGCCCACTAAGTGGTGGGGCGAGGGACTTTGATTGTTTATATTATAGATTGCTTTAATTGAATGAATTTAATTTAATTATGTGTGATCATGCCTTCAGAATAAAATGCAGTTACACCTAAAAAGTGATGTAACACGGAATATAAAGTCATTTCTATACAAAGTTGAACAAACCCGAGAGAAATACACCACAGTAAATAAAACGGACATAATGCAATGTTCCTTGTGCGGCCTTAAGGTATTTGATTCATAGACAGGTGCCTGTCCGCGGCCCGGGGGTTGGGGATCACTAGTCTAGACCAGTGATTCTCAAAGTTTCCATATTCACTACCCAATATTCAATCATAATTTTCATCACGCCCCCTCATACAATAACAATGTAACGAATTCAATAATAACATACTTTGACGCTAAACTACTATACGACTTTTATCTCTTAAGGTATCCGACTACTTGCGACAACTTTTTTTTTTTGAAAAAAAAGGAGATAAGGGGATTTTTTTGTGATTTTTATATTTATATAGTATATTTTAAGGAAAAAATCCTAAAATTGGTAAAAGAAAAAAAATTTATTATTATTATAATGGGAAAATGCTAGTAAAAACGTACGAAAAATTACATAAACGGGGCCCGCTCTGTACAAAGATTTTATGAACAGATTCTCAATTTTTCAATTTTGATGTGTTACTTCGTTATTCCTGTTTGAAGTGATCTTCACGATAAGAGATATTTTAACTTTTACAAAAACCAGAGCACTTTATCTTAGTGATTATACGAAATTGCTTAAAAAAGCACTGACTATATTCACATAAAGGACTGCAAATTGTGAAATAAAATAGTGATTGATAAATCTGAAGATCAAAACACTTCTACTGTTATGCAGAACATAAGCAAAAAATTTCAGCTAACTATTTTCAAAACTTTTTGAGCAATCGCTGTCTCCGCTTGAGTTTAAAAAAAACACTTTTCGAGTAAAACGCATTTTAAAGTTTGACATCTTGTGTAAAGTTATAGCATTTGCAAAACGCTGGCAAAAAATAGCAAAACACTTGCAAAAAATAGCAAAACGCTTGCAATTTTTGTTCTAGTGGAGGGAAAATAAAAAACTTGGTATTGTTATTAAGCTAATAAAAGGGCCTATAAAATAAAATCATAAAAAAATTTGTCAATTTTTGAAAAAAACCATGGTCTTAGGGTAGTCGGATATCTTAAGTGCATCACGTACATAAACGTCTCGCTAAGCCAACGTGTTTATTTTCCCAGACGTATATATACGGCTTTCTGATGAACAATCTTTTCTGAGCATTGTTAACCATAAAATGTTTCCGAAGGCTTTGGAATGTAATAAAAGGACCATGGCAATGTTTGTGAAAGATTTACTTATTTCAGATTATGTGCTTTTTTATTCTTTCCCCCCACGCCTCAATGCATCATATACACTCACCTACCTGGAGAACTGTTGGCATTGTGAAGCGAATTGCGTAACTTTCAATCGACAGTTAATGGATTAATTATTAACCGTACAAATTATCAAGATAAGTGTTAATTTTTGTATATAACTTTATATATGTCAATCAAATGGGGTCACTGGTAAGAATTAAAACTTGTTCTTAATTTAGTATTGTTAAATTAATTATAAAATAAATTGTGTAGCACTCTCTGATACATTTATAAGTGTAATGGTTTTTTTTATTATGTCAGAATGTATTTTGTTTGTTTACTTTCAGTAAATTTGTATTTTTTTAAATAGTCTTTTGTTTTCGACTTTTCCATATGCTCGTGCCCCCCTCGTAGAGTTATCACGCTCCCCAAGAGGGACGCGCCCCACAATTTGAGAAACACTGGTCTAGACTGAGCGATTGATTGTTTTTACCGTCACACTTCTTGATGACTACTGGTGATGAATTTTGTAATGACGATGAGGACAATACCTGAACAGACATTCAACTCTCGAAACTCCCATACCACGTTAACGTGAGGACTTTAAATCACGAAAGATTAACACGTACCTACCCCTCTACACATCAGGTCTTCCGTGGCACTAGAACTTGAACCTATAGGAATTAAAAGGAAAAACGATGGCCCCGAGTTTGCAGCCGTGACTCTTCAGCTACACACAGTGGCCACAACTTCTTTTGTAATGATGATGGTTACGGTGTCATAAAAAGAATTAAACTTCGTAACCCTCAGAGGGCATGGTTTAGAAGAATGATAAATATGCTCTGTTGCCTTTCTCTTCATTTGGTCATGGATCAGAATTACAAAATTCATCTTCATTACGGATTTGGCTTAAACCAAACTAAATACCGATTAGTATTGGTTCAACCAGAAATATATCTTTTGGAGTTTAAGCTTTCAATCAGCAGAAGGAAAATTATTTAAGAAAAAGAAGAAGCAAGGAGTAAACACACAGATTAAGTATAGCCTATTGGGGAATAGAAGAGTAAAAAGCCAGTAATTAATACCCTATTTTGAAAATAATTCTAACTAAAAAAAATTCGAAATGTTATAATGAACGCGTTTTACCTCTCAATATGCTCACATAATACACTGGTGTGCAAAACTTAAGCAACAGGTGGGTTTATTGCCATAAATTCACGAAAAATCATCTCAGAGACATGAAATTCCGAAATGAGGGAGAGTATTATGTACGTAAAGGATGACGAAAGCATCGGTGCTGAAAAGGAATACAATGCATACGGTATGGAATCAAACAAAAACAAGCTTTATTGAACGCATAGTATCGTGGTTCATGATGGTCTATCCAACAGGAAGAACGACAAGCAGATGTTCCTTAATATGGTATATGCCCTCCCCTCACTGCAATGGTTGCTTCGCACCGTCTCCGCATACTCAGAACCAGCTCGTGCAAAATTTCTTGCGGTAGGAGTGCCCATTCTTCAATCAACATCTGTTTGATTTGTTGGGTGTTCTCCGGATGATGTAAGCGTGCTGCAATACGTCTCCCAAAAACATCCCACACATGTTCGATGGGATTGAAATCTGGGGAGTACGCTAGCCAATCCATTCGAGTGATATCTTCACTTTCCAGAAGCTCCTCAATAGCAAGAGTCCGATATGGCCGTGCATTGTCATCCATAAAAATGAAGTCTGTTCCAATGGCACCTCGGAACAGACGCAAATGGGGAAGAAGTACCTCCTCACAATAGCGATCCCCGATTACAGACCCTCTATCGAAATGTGGAGCTCAATTCGCCCGTTCAGCATAATGCCTCCTCAGATAAGAACTCCAGGACCACCGTAATGGTGTCTTTCCGTGATGTTACTAGTATAAAACCGCGCGTCCCGATCTCTCTCCAAATCAAAACGCGTTGAGAATCGCTTCTGGTACTGAACCGACTCTCATCCGTAAAGAGGACACGACTCCATTGACAGCTGTCCAGTTTTTGTGCTCTCTGTACCCCTTTAAACAGTGGCGTCGGTGGGCAACTTTCAACGGGAGGCAGCGTTCAGGACGGCGGGCGAATAGGCTCCCTTTATGAAGGCGTCTGGCCACAGTAAACCGCGACACTTGTCACCCCGTTGCTGTAGAGAGTTGCTGAGCAATGACGCTTGCTGACTGCCGTCGGACTCTTTTCGCCTGCAGGATGATATATCGGTCATCCTCTGCAGTTGTCGTCCTCGGACAGCCACCACCAACCTTTCTAACAATTGTACCTGTGATTTGGAACGCTTTCCAAGCGCGTGAAATGACGCTTTTTTGTTTCTGAACTCTGCAGCTACACTGGTGACGGTACGCCTCTCCTCCAGCTTTCCGATCATTCTTCCACGTGTGAAGTCGTCCAGGTGATTTCTTCTAGCCATATTTCGCGAACTGACTCACTGGCACTTGCAGCGAATATGTTGAATTGCGTCTGCGTCCTTCATTTTATTTTACTGTGAACAGCACGCGCTGACATCACGCGTTTTGCGTACGCTCACGTCGCTTCTGACGTTTCGTTCCTGATATTTGCATACGCATGACGTTTCTACTGACTTACGTGTTCACTGTACTGATATCCAGACCTCCTTTTCTGCAATTTCATGGCTATCTGCTAAATTTTTACATTGTTGCTTAAGTTTTGCACACCAGTGTACATTACTAATTACAGTAATACCTCGATTTACGCTACCCCCGATTTACAAAAACCCTGAGATACGCAATGTTCCAAACTCTTGGACTCATCTTTACTTTGAGAGCTACATACTTGATTACTAACTCTCCACTTCTTGTTTAACTAATGTACGTATTCTGACGTATCGCGTGGAATCAACGCTTAGCCATCATGATTTATTATATGTTATCATAAATAAATAGTGATGACGTTTAAGAACTGCTGGATTCACAAACAATCAGGAGATGACAATTGATTGCTAATAGAAATCGAGGAGCAAGAGCAAGATTGAAGATCTTGAGTATTTAGACCCAATTCAATCAGAAGATCGAATGGCGGTTGGGAATTTGACAGAAGGCAGTTTGAATGGAAAAAGGCTGAAAATTTTAGAAAATGCAGACTTTGATGATGGTTTGATCTGAAAATTATTAGTATGCTACGAGGAAAATTTGCAGTAGAAAAATTTTTTTGAGCTGGCACATTACTTTGGTGGATTTTATGAAACCTTCAACTTCCAAATAACTTTGGTTTCCGATTTTGTATTTGTGTTATCTAAAATTTTATTAAACATTTTTCTCTTTTTTAACTTATTCTTTTCTTTAGTCACCGGTCCCGACTAAAAATAATTTATGTGTAATTATATGTGAAATTATACCCAGACTAACGCGAATTCGACTTATGCGGTTATCACTCAGTACCACCTATCGTGTAAGTTCGAGGTATTACTGTATTAGTAAAGTATAATAATTATCCTTTAAATGGGAAGCTGCTCTTGTAAAAATTAAAATATAATGTAGACACAAAATAATCACACAAAACAACATTACTCACTATAACCACACTATATTCCGTGGTAGTTCCAACTATATCCTATCGACGCAACGCCACTTAATAAAACCAGGGTGCGAAAAAACAAAAGAAGACTCAGCCAAAACAAATCCCAAAGTTTTCTGATAATAAGTGCCCCCGTCAATATCCAAGGTCGTATGATTATGGCAGGGATGTTCCTTTTTCGTTTTATTTATTTCTTACGCTTCATTTTGTTTTTTCATTTTCTTCATCTACGCCTAAACGAAGGAATAACCTCCGGGCCAATATTATCTTGGTCTTTCGTATCGCCCTCCTGCTTTTTTCCCTCCGTAGAACAATTCCAAAGTTATTGGCTGGGCCACCTTTCAACCCTACCTCCTCTATCGGCTTAGAGCAATACCGTTCCTTCTAATATATAGTGATGCCCGAAGGTGAAGACAACACAGCACATTCAGTTCACTTTTTGTGTTGTTGCCGATTTCTTTTAGTTCTGTTTTTGTTGCGACTGAATGGTGAAAATGTTGGTAATCTCGGTCTTGTTACTATAGCAATGATTTGCGAATGTTGCGACAGCTTTGACATGCATTTATGTATGAGTTGTTGCATCTTTATGAAGAGTTTAGGTTATTAGTTAATGACTTAATTTTAGGAAAAAAATGCTCTACTTCTACGTGCTATTTTACTTAAACTCTTTACTGGGCTATTTTTTTCTATCAATGGTACTTTAAAATATTTTGGGGGGACGAGATTGATTTAAAAAAAGGAATTAATTTAGTTTATTAGGTAAAATTATTTTGATTTCTTAAGATCCCTTAGGGGTTAGGGGGGATATGTTAACCCCTTCCTTCTGTGGACTTTTGAAAGGCATTTATATACGTTTTGTTTCCTTTCACCTCTCCCCACACGAAATTTTTAAAATATATTTTGTGAATACCACAACCTTCAAAAGAAATACAGAATTAGAAATATTTTATTTTCTAGGTGATGATGGTGAAATTAAGAACTTTTACGTATTATATTCAAGAAAAGCTATGAAAACAGAGATACCAATAAATAGTAAACACAGCCAAATTATTAATTTTTTTTGGGAAATACTACAATATGTAAAATAAGTAGCAAATTAAATAGCTAAAGATGACTCATAAAGAGACTAGATTGATGAATTCGGAGGTAAGTATATTTACCCTGGGCTGGGAAAGGGGTAATTGTAAAGTTTGGTCATTTTTTCACTAATTTTTTTTTATTATTATTAAAAAAGATACTTTTTTTATTGTTGTACTGCTGAGTTTTGAAACTGGTTATTTTAAAATAACATTTTCCCGTTTAGAATATTTATGCATTCAGAAGCTTGCATAAAAAGCTCGTGAAAGAAAAAGATAGTATTGCATATAATAAAAACTCGTATTACTACTGGACTTGCATTGTTAGCCGTAAGTTCATTTATATTTGGAGAAAATTCCAGCTTTAGTACCAAAATATCAATAACATTAAATTGATTCCCAATCAGTTAACTGCGTAAGAGGCAGATACGTGTTGATATATAAAAATATTATGATTCGAAAACTTCGATATTATGGCAATGTAATACTAATTAATTGAAATGAATTTTTAAAAAGTAAAAGAATCGACATGACTGATTATGGAACTTTAAATTAGAGTTAACTAAAAGAAAAACATTGTTTTAAATATAATACTCCTTTACTGGATTTGAAATAATATAAATTCTGGAATATTTATATTCCTCAATGCTATGCTACACAATTTTTGGTCAGTAATATTATAGCTTTGAATCTGTATATATATGTATATATATATATATATATATATATATATATATATATATATATATATATATATCCTGATCAGAAAATAACTTATTTACTGTTCATTGATCCATCGTGATCCAAGCATTTTTGAATGTATCTTTAGGTAGGTTATATTTTTCTTATAATAGATTTATAGAATTTCTATCCATTACTTTCATCAGGATTTCGCTCTGCATTATTAACAGAAAAGGGGAAGAATATTTTACCTCACAACTGATTAAATCCAACTTTTATGCAAAATTAAATCTGTCCTTAGTCACTGAGTAAGCATTGTTTATGATACTGCAACGCCCATATTTTAAGTCACCAGTATCTGTTTGATTCTTTTAATGATCAAGCCATTTCTATACCCCTAATTATTAAAACTATATACAATATATAAATAGTGTTTTTTTTCAGGTATAGAAGTTTAAGTTGGCATTACTTTCCAAGATGGCGACCGATTTAACAGCTGTCAAGTGATTTATTCTCAGTTTGGTTTGGCAATTCATCATGAATAGACTCACGCCTGAACAACGCTTTCAAATTGTGCAATTTTATTTCCAAAATAATGGTCTATTTTCATAAGCGAATTTTGTTTAGCGATGAAGCGCACTTCTGGTTGAATGGCTACGTCAACAAACAAAACTGCCGCATTTGGAGTGAAGCTAATCCACAAGTGTATGTCGAAACACCGTTACATTCAGAAAAACTGACTGTTTGGTGCGCTTTATGGGCTGGTGGAATCCTTCTTCAAAAACGATGAAGGCCACAACGTTACAGTCAATGGTGATCGGTATAGAGCCATGATTTCTAACTTTTTCATTCCTGAATTGAACAATCATGATGTCCAGGAGCTGTGGTTCCAACAAGACGGCGCAACATGTCACACAGCTCGTGCCACAATCGATTTATTGAAAGACACGTTTGGTGACCGCCTAATTTCACGTTTTAGACCTGTGAATTGGCCTCCAAGATCTTGTGATTTAACACGGCTAGACTATTTTCTGTGGGGCTATGTAAAGTCATTGGTCTATGCGGATAAGCCACAAACGCTTGACCATTTAGAAGACAACATTCGCCGTGTTATTGCCGATATACGGCCACAAATGTTGGAAAAAGTTATCGAAAATTGGACGTCCAGATTTGAGTACATCCGAGCCAGCCGTGGCAGTCATATGCCAGAAATATCATATTGAAAATGTAATGCCACAAGATTATCTTTCGAATAAAAAAAATTCATGTCAATCGAATAGTACATCGTTGTTTTATTGCAATTTAAAGTTCTATACCTCTAAAAAAACACCCTTTATGTATGTGTGTGAGAATCCCCAGCCACACTTATATGTCATTTTGTGTAAGCATTCAGGACAGTACTCCTTAACTCAAGTCCCACATAACTAATTTACGTAACTTCAACCTTACTTCTTTCACGAGCCATGAGAGTGCTCGAGTCCCGCTCTCTAGTGATCGACATTTGTTACAGTACGCGCTCTCTAGTTATGGCTTGGAGAACAGAACAATTTATTGACATTGAAATGAACGAAAATAAGGTCAACAGCTGCGTTATTAATTAATCATAGATTCCCGGACACGCCTGTTGTAAGTACTCCACACACACACACACACACACACACACACACACACACACACACACACACACACACACACACACACACACACACACACACACACACACACACACACACACACACACACACACACACACACACACACACACACACACACACACACACACACACACACACACACACACACACACACACACACACACACACACACACACACACACACACACACACACACACACACACACACACACACACACACACACACACACAAGTCATCTTATATATAATTATTCTCTACTATAGAGACAGAAATCATTACAGTAAAGACAAATGAAACCTACAAAGACTGATGTTAGAATTTAAAAAATATGGACGCTGCAGTAATACAAGCATTTCTGACTTAGGATAGCTTTTATATATAAAATAATTTACATAATATGGTATGGTATATATGTGTGTGTATTTTGCAATCTTAAGCCTAAAAAGTTTGTTAATGTGTTATTGCAGACTATATTATTGTACTCGAGCTGTCTTGCAATTTTCTATATTATAGATTTTGTTTAAAGCAGCATTTCTCAAATTGTGGTGCGTGCCCCCCTTAGAGGGCGTGATAACCCTACGTGGGGGGCAAGCATATCGAAAAGTTGAAAACATAAGATTATTTAAAAAGGACTATTAATTTACAGAAAAGTTGCAAAACAAAATACCTTCTGACATCATAAAAAAGTAAAATATACATTAAAATTAAAATACAAATGTAATATTATTATAAATTTACTCGTATCATTTCTGTCCCATGTATTTGATACTTAATTTAATACTAAGTTAAGAAGTTTAATAATTACCAGTGCTCCCATAGGTTTGTCATATATAAACATACATACAAAATTTAATACTTATCTTAATAATTTGTATAATTTATAATTAAAGTCGTATTGTAGGTTTAGCACCAAAGTATATTATTATTGAATTCAATACATTGTTATTGTATGCAGGGGGCACGATGAAAATTATGATTGGGAATTGGGTCGCAAATGCTGAAAGTTTGAGAATCACTGGTTTAAAGTAAAATTTATAGTAATTTAAAGAATCAAAAAATATTCTCAGTTAAAATGTTGATGTTGCAGACGCTAGAAAAAAATATTTTAACGTTCACATTCAATAGGAAACCAATTTATAATCTGAAGTAAATGGCATAGGATACCATGAAAAAACCAGCAATAATTTCCTTCCTTAGTTTTATCCCTCACTCTCCCAACAGTCTCGAATTTGTTTTCACTACTTTCACCCCCACAGGTAAGTGGAGACGTATCGCTTCATCACCAGATCAACTATCTTTTCGAAATCTACTTAGCATAAGTAACCATCAGAATCAGACAGCGCAGGGGTAGTGTTCCATTTCGCAGATGACCTCGTCACATACACACACGTCAGTATTGATTTGTCATTACTACCGTTCGGGAAGAAAAAAAATAATAAAAAAACAACGACTCAGAACCCGTCCTCACTTCATCTTTCACCAGTTTTCGACGAAACGATGAAAAGGTGATGAATCCTTTTCTTCACCCCATCATTCAACTCACCCTCAACTTCCTTTTCTCCATTTTCCCCAAGCTGAGGGGGAAAAAAATAAAAAGAATCGACTGACTATGCGAAATTACCGGTCATCATACGTCGATCGATATCAATTTAGTGTCGAAGACGATGATAACTCCATGCATATCGATATGCGTCTGTATATACATATATATTCTTGGGAAAAGATAAGATCTGCATACACGAAGACTGTATTCATGACGAAAAGTAAAAGCTCTTATTGGAATTTTTTTAAAAAAAAAATAACTTTCTATTTGAAAAGAAGTGAGAAAAATACCGGATATAGTAACCTTTTTTTTCTTTTCTTTTTTGATGGTGTCCTGTATTTGAAAGAAGAATGAGCTCGTAAAATAGAATGAATGGATTGAATGATTAGTAATTTTAAAAACAGTTCTTTAGAATTTATAGGAAGGCTTTTGCCTTTTTGCGAAGTTTTCTTTTATTGTTATTTTATCAAAGGGGATTATTATTGAATAGACTTTAGGGGTGTGTTTTTACTCGCGATGTTTTTAACTGGTTGTAAAAAAGATATTTTGTTCGAAATTTATATCGTCGAAAAGTGTTTTATTACAGGTGAAATTAAAAAAAAACATTTCTAACTTATTAGGCATTGAATATTTTATGCGAATTTATATCTTATCGAGACTGGCAGACTCATCGTTGTAATTACTGTATAAAATTTAACGCTGTAACAATCGTAAAAGCTGTAACTGATAGTAAAATCTAGTTTTTACGTTCTCAAACATACTCTAAACGAAGAAAAAGCGATTAAAAATTAAATGTTTGTTAGCATTTTACAATAAGGTGGCATAGGAAAGAATATTATCACAAAACTTTAAATACTGGGTTACAAATGAGGGGCCCTATTTTAAACAAGTAATATAAAAAAAATGTAAGTCAATTCCTACTTAGGTCAACAAAGAAAAATTTTATTTTATAGTTGCTTTTTATTAAATAATTACAATTAATATAAATATGTATATATATAAGACAAAATCTCAATATTATATAAGTGACAAAATAGAAAGCGATTTTCCATTTTCCTTTCCATATATGGTGTTGAACTATTACTTTTGTTTGTTATTATTTATTCATTAATTAAATTTAATTAATGAATAAATATTTGAAAAAACTGCATTAACCTCAAGTGTCATCCGCTACAAGTTTAAAAAACTGTATTTGAACTTGAGTGGATGAATAAAAAGTATTTTATTAACGATTGAAAATTTGAACAAGATCAGGGGCGCACACAAGGGAGGGTCTGGGGGTCCGGACCCCCCCAAGCCCTTGATATTTTTTGGGGATGGATTATAATTCTAAGCATGTAGAACGTAAAATTAAATTAATTACTTGCTATTAATGATTACTTTTATTAATTAATGCTAATTATTTATTCAAAAACTAGTTTTTTACTGTGTTTTGTTCCCGAAAATCGACAAAATCAAAAGGATCCTGATACAAGAATAATGAACTATCAACCCCGGACCCCCTGAAAAATTCCTGTTTGCGCCACTGAACAAGATATATATATATATATATATATATATATATATATATATATATATATATATATATATATATATATATATATATATATATATAAATTCAGCGACAGCTCTAGAAATCATAATATGTCTCCATTTTAGTCCAAAGACTCTTTTTGTATCTACATTTGTTTTGTATCTTGAACTCCAATTTTGTTCTTTGGCATTTCAGGTTATACAAATTTTTCACTTAGTATCTTACACTGGTGTGCAAAAATTAAGGACAAGACGGTTTTTTCAATATAACTTTGTACAAAAGCTTTCCAAATCAACACATTTAATACCGTAAGATCCCCAATACGTAAGGACATGTGTAATGTAAGCAACACTTACTAAAAAGAGAAATCAGAGGGATAAAAGAAGCTTTTATTGAAAAAGTAGCATGGAGCGCAATGCGACTGAAGGCCGAAACATCCCTGTGATGGGTGTCCAGCAAGAAACATCCGGTCTTTAGTAGGGGATATGATCTCCCTGACTGCTAGGCAGGTTTCACAGCGTCTGCCCATGCTGAGAATGAGGGTGTCAATGAGTTGTTGAGGCATTGCTGCCCACTCGTCTTGCAGCGCCAATCGAAGCTCCCGAATCGTTACTGGTGGTAAGGTACGAGCTGCCAAGCGTCTGTCTAGAAAATCCCATACATGCTCGATGGGATTGAGATCCGGAGATCGTGCCGGCCAATCCATACGTTCCATATCCTCACTCTCTAAGAGCTGTTCGGCAGCTACTGTGCGATGACATGGTGCATTGTCGTCCATGAAAAGGAACTGCAGACCTATAGCGCCTCAAAAAGACGCACATATGGAAGAAGAATCTCGTTACAATAACGGGTCCCGTTGACTGAACCTGCGTCGAAGATGTGAAGGTCTGTACGACTACCAAGCATGATGCCTCCCCAAACGAGAACACCGTGACCTCCATACCTGTCCCTTTCAATGATGTTCGAGGGGTGATTGCGGCTTCCCCGCTCTCTCCAGATGAGTATGCGATGAGAATTGCTACTCAAACTGAATCTTCTCTCATCTGTAAAGAGTACTCGTCCCCATTCATTGTCTCTCAATTCCGGTGTTCCCGGCACCACAGAGTACGCCTTCTCCGATGGACAGGCGTTAAAGGTACACACCGTGCAGGGCGTCGTGCAAACAGACCACCACCGTGCAGTCTTCTGGCCACGGTAAAACGCGATATTGGTCGTCCAGTCGCCTGTGTCGTGTGTCTAGCGATTTCTTCCGCTGTCTGCCACCTGTTTCTTCTGGCCTGTAAGACAATGTACCGGTCATCTGCGGGTGTGGTTCCTCGTGGACGACCACTACTGAACCCCGGATAGCTGTTCCTGTAGTTTGAAATTGTATGCAAAGTCGTGAAACGATGCTGTGAGCAATTCGGACTCTGCAGCCACACTTGTCAGACTGCGGCCTTCCTCCAACTTCCCAATGATTCGACCTCGCGTAAAAGCATCCAGATGTCGTCTAACAGATTGATTATTCGCCATTTCTCGCTGAGGCAGCAACTCGGTGCGATTTTAACTGCTATACGGCGTGCAATCTCTTTGCCAGAAATACTGATCTTACACCGACAACATGCTTTATACTACTCAGACACACCCCCATTACGTCTACCTGCATATCTGCGCATGTGCTACCGTACATCACCTTACTTAATCTCCTGATTGGTCTTTCTGTCCGCTCTGCCTCTTTGTTCAGCTGATATGCTAATTTTTCGACTTCGTCCTTAATTTTTGCACACCAGTGTATTCTATTTTATTATACTATATAAATAAATATATATAGGGAGAGTGGGAGCCATAATAGTAGGAATTGAAAAAATCATATTTTCCAAAACTATTGCATATGTTACAATAAGTATAATACAATAATGCATGAATGTAAACAGAAATATACCAAGTTCAATAATCTACAGCACATTCAAGGTCACTGCCATTGAAATCCAAACAATGACAGAGAAAAGTTTTTGCGAATAAGAGTATAGATAGAGTGAGATAGGAATTTTTAAAAATTATTGCAGTGCAACGTGCATTTAGAAATCGCTACAAAGAAGCAGCAGCAACAACCAATACGAGCCTTTAGCGATGATATCGTCAATTTAAGAAAACAGTTTACTTGTTTAAAAAGAAAAGCAGCGACCAGCCAAAAGACACAGAAGTAGCAGTGGAGGGAAGTGAGTCACAGTTTTGTTCGAGTGAGTGAATATTAACGTCACACTTTTCAGCTACACGAGGGCTTTTGGTGACGGACCTCGTAATTATAAGCCTTGGTCAAGTAAGTGACGAGGAAGACACCTGAGCTGGCACTCCCTCTCCTAACTACCACAACAACGGGAGAACGTTTGAGCTCTCGATAGATTTAACGTGCATCGCTTCCCTACACGGTGGGTCTTTAGTGGAACTGGGCTCGAAATTGTAACATGCCAGCCACGATCCGATGCCTTGACCACTAGGCTACAGAGGCCGAGTTTTGTTCGAAGTCTACGGAATTCTAAGAGAGTTGCCGCTTGTGAATTTGAACGCCAGAAAAAGTTTAACATTTAAAAAGAAAAATTAAATTTCACGCCCAATCATTAAAATATGACACAACGAACAACAGAAGATGTTACGAATCATTTTCATAGAGTGATGTTACAAAATGTATGGAACGAATTGGATTATACAGATTGGACGTATTCTGTGTAATAAGAAGGTTACACATCGAACATTTGTAACAGGAAAAAACTTGGTATTTTTCTCTTTACATTTCTATATAACTTATTGTAATATGTGCATTAGTTTCCACAATATGATTTTTTAATTTCAGACCCATCATTTGTACTCATTTGTATATAATTAATCCCTGCATAATTATCAATACTGTGTAAGAAATCATTAGCATAATTATTCATTTTATACCATAGTAAAAAGACGTTAATAGCACAATTTGTTTAATCAAATAATGAGTAATAAAGAAAGATTTCGATGATTATGGTGTGATTTTCTTAAAACTAGCGTAGTTCGAATAAGAGTACTATTATAATCCTTTCAAAAAATTTTATCAAAAAAATATTAATAATTTAAGCAAATTGCGTTTGATATATATTTTAAAGTAAAATTGTAAAATAATTCCTCCCAAGTCTATATCTATCAATGAAATTTCCCTAATTTAAGCAAATTGCGTTTATATAAAGTAAAGGACAAATTTTCTTTCAAGCACCTTAATAAAACAATGAGTTAATTATGAAAATTTTGGATTCATAACGACCAATTTTGTCAAATCAAAAGACTTTGCTAAAAGGCAATCATTGCCGCACATGTTCAAACGGATAATAACAATGACAGCATTCGGCGAATTTTTGGAATTGGCGAAATTCGTCGACGGGGTATAATATTGTACATAAGTACCAAATTTTGGTGACTAATATATCATCATTAAAGGTTCTGAAGATAAAAATAAATTCTGTATCAAGAATAATTTTGATTAGATTCAAAATCAGCCGTATAGTTTTCTCTCTCTCTAAATGCTTATCTATTTCACTGGATTGCCTCTCCAAATGTTTTGGAAGTGCATTTATCAAATAAACATTTATAGGTAGTCACCAATTCGTCGACCAATTTCGTCAAAAAAAACATCGTTAAATACCATGCTGTGTAGTTAACATTGAAAAATTGTGCCCGCGTATGTTCGAACGTAATAATCTTGTAATTTACGTAAAGATGGTACATTTGCCACGATTTTCAATACAATTACGGCGTTTTGGTCACCTGAATAATGCAGTATTAGTATATCTTCCATTTATTTCAAGTGAACGTGTTTTTTTAATGCGATTTTTAATTCTTCTAAATATTTGACGTCTTTTGATTTGACGGTATAATGCTAAGTACCCAATTTTGTATATCACAAAGATAAAATTTGTAAGTTGGATTTTATTATATTTATTAGAAAAATCATAACAATTAGAAAAAAACAACAACTAATTAACGTTTTGAATTTGTTTCGAAACTATGTTTTCTAGTATTAAAAAAAAGGGAACTTTATATTTGCAATTTAAACTCATTCAATTCATTCATTCGTTCATATAATTAATTTCCCTTTTTCTCTGTAGTAAAATTCAGTTAATCCTCAGATTTCTGGTACATTTTGACTCATAAAGTATTATAAAATTATAAAAATTCTGGTCTTCCTGCTTCAACCATGAAATGGAATGATATATTTGCAATTTAAGTAAAATAAATTTCCCTTTTCAAATGATTTGTAACTTATTTAGCCCTTTTTGTTGTTTTTATGCTTTAAGTAATCAAATATCTTAAGATTCTAGAAATGAAATTAATTCATTTCTTACGATGCCAAATTATTTGATATTTTTGTGTTCAATAAATTATTCTATTGAATTATTATTTTTAGTAATAAATTTACTATTTAATATATCTAGTGATTAAACATTTAAGTATGATCTATTGGCATTTTTTTTTCTTTTTTAGGATTGTAAAAATTTAAGACTGAATCTAATTGAGATATGACTAAAAATGCAGTCACAACAACAAAAAACATGATTATTATACAAAATCCATTTTTAATTTATAATGATTACTAAGGCACACACGGATTACGTTCCTTTTTAAAGAATAACATAAAAGCCAAGAGTACTTAAAAATACCAAAAATATAAGTTTTATGCTAAAATTTTACAATTCTAATAATTTTTGATTGAAATGAAAATAAAAATGGGGTTGAAAAAGTTATTTCACTGCAATAACGTTAGATATCTTGGCAATTACAGATAAATTGTTTTAATTTTCAAAAGAATCAGATAATCACAGGTTGAAGAAAAAGTTTTACCAGATATAAAGTACCTTAAATTTATTTTTAAAAAGTAAGTAATTTTTTTCGCGATGCGCGCGCGAATGGGAAGTTTATCTTAATTTTTACAACATTTATATTTTAGTTAACATTCTCAAATTCTTTCATTTGATAAAAACTCTGTTGTGACAGTTTACAACTTTGTAACTTCTTTTCTTTTGAAAATACTGAGTAAGCCCTAATTGTTAAAGTTAACGAAATAACACTGAAACTTTTTTTGTCTTTTAGACACAGAAGTCGACACCACGTGGGAAAAAATATCGGAAATGAATTTACTTCGCCCAAGAGAGAGAACAAACTTTTCACCTCACTTTCACACTCTAAAACTCTGGAAACCCGGTCTGCCAAAAATCCACAAAATAAAAATGCAACGAAATTTCGACATCCAACTCCGGAACTTTGATATATGAAATGTGTAACTGTCGCTCTTCCAGAACCGGTCGAAAAAGAAAAGAATGTAGAGATTCTCATTCTTTTTTGTCTCGCTTTTTCGGTCGATTTCAACGAGAAGGAACCTCACTGAATCCTTTTTTATAGACAAAAGAACTCGCGAAGTTCTGTTGTTTCGGTAAGGCAACTGATATATTCCCCCTTGATACACAGACAGCCATCTTCTTTAGGAGAGAGAACAGGCAACTTCTGCTTTAACTTTCAAATGTGGTGCGTTCATCCTTTCCACAGTCGTTTCGCGACGGATCTGCGGATGGGTATTTGCATGCATCCTTATGCAGAACTTCTTCCTGCCTTCTTTTTAAACAGAGGGGATAGGAGGGCTTGAATATATGCGCGAATTTTCGACATGCACTTTACCAGCTGGCATTGAAAGAAAAGAGGAATTTTGAGAGGTTTCCAGGGGACTCAGTTTCGGACTGTTACTCCCCCCTTCTAAAAATAAAAAGAAGAGAATCCCCAAATATAAACACGACAACGGTGATTTTTGCTTTTATCATATATAATAGTTTCTCTGAGGATCCCAAATCAAAAGGGGGAAAATGCAAAGTAGAAATTTCGGAAGACTGTCGAGGCAGGAAATGTTGTTTTGAACGTCGCTGCATATCATGTAAATACTGAGAGACAAACATATGTATTCTTATATCTCTGCCACTTCACCTATGGTGGTCCCTTGGAGAGTTTATGCGCTGATCAGACTATAAATCGAAATTGAAAATTTCAGCTCCAAGATATTGAAATTTGGAATTCTTCCATAAAAATCTCAGAGTGTGTTCTTCCCCAAGAATAAAAGCCCGGGGGTTTGCTCAATACAATGCAAATCGGACTGCCATAAGCATTTTTTGAAATAAGTGCTTTCCTCAGTGTATCAAAACATGATCTGTATTGAAAGTTATATATAAAATATTTTTGTTTGGCTTCCACGGAGGAATGATTTGCTTTGAAATTTTAATGCACGCAGCTTCTTACACAAATGGATATTCAAAATGATTATTGATCTAATATTTAAGTTATTATTTATAATAAGAGGAATTCAATTGTAGGAGAAATACCGTGCGAGCCAAAAGTTCGTTCAAACTTTAAAAATTCACAAAAAAAGGAGGAAATGATAAAGGACAGTTTACAAGAATGGGTTCAAAAGGAAGTCTGATTTCTTTTTAGCAGAAAAAATATTTTGAGTTATGCCAGAATATTAAATAAAAGGGTGTGTTATTTTTAATAGGCTTCATACAGAATAGCGCAATTCAGTAAAACCATTCCTGTAGACTAGGAATTGGTAATAAGTCGATCGCGATCGACAGGTGGACCACCAAAACATTTAAAGGTAACCGCCTTTACTAATACCTAAGAAACGCATACTAAAATAAACATGTTTATGGAACACTGACACCAGTTAGATTGAAGATGCATCGACTTTTCACAATCGATGGGACTGTTTACTTAAGAAAATGTTTCGATAAACATGTAGACGACACATGTACCTTCATTCAAAGCGATTGATTGAATATTAACGTCGCGCTGTTCAGCTACACGAGGGCTTTTGGCGGCGGACCACGTAATTTTGAACCATGGTCAAGTGACGTGGACGACACCCGAGCTGACACCCCCTCTCCTAACTACCACACCACACCAACGGGAGGATGTTTCAGCTCTCGACAGATTTAACGTACATCGCTGCCTTACACGGAGGGTCTTTAGTGGTACTAGGCTCGAACTCGTGACAAGGCAAGCCACGATCTGATACCTATACCACTCAGCTACCGCGGCCGCTTCGTTTTATGGAAAACTCTTCGATGATAATACGATATACACATAAAAATATTAATAAATATTAATCCTCATTCGTTTTTCGTCCATTTTTGATGTATTATGGAAAATTCGTTACTGATAAGAAAATATCGTCTTGTTTCGAAAATGTGGTGTCCGTTTGGCATCGGTTGTAACTTTTTGGCGATTTTATCGCATGAGCGGGTAAAACAGAAAAGTATCCCTTTTTTTAAAAATTTTTTTATAAAGAAAACAACTTAGTATTATTTCATCGCTTAACTTTGAGCTTTTGCTGAATTCCCTACATATATAATTTCAAAAGAAACTATTTAAATAAATTTTATACGTGTTCTGACGTTGCATATTTAAAACTATTATATTCTCTACAATACATTGTAAAAAATTGTAAAAAAAAACTATACATTAAAAGTAAAATCAATTTCTACACAAACATAATTTCCGCATTCAATTCAAACCCCTTGAAAGCATTTTTGAAAGACAGTTATAAGTGTATTCAAAATCGATCGCCGAAAGCCTCCCAACTGAACAACATCTCTACGAAATCGCTGTAGAAGATGCAACGAGTCGGATAACGATGGATTCAAAATATCAAAAGATCACGTTCTTCAGAAGTAACTCCGGCATAAAACACTCTTTTCGCAAAGCAACATAAATATTCAGGCAGCTTTTCCTGCAGATTTGGGAGGAGAAACGGAATCCGTTCATTTTTACAGTGAAACCTAGTTGCAGAGAAGCTTAAGCTATGCCCAAAAGGCATTCAACTACTTTGTGGTTTGTGCATCAGAACACATAATGCATTCTCTCATGGAAACAGTGACTTACTTTTACGATAAATAAAAATTGGATCATGGAATAAATACTTAGAAGGAAACATCGATGCAAGGAGGTCAAGAGTTTTCGATAGTTGTCGGTAAAAAATAGTTTAAAACTAAAATTCTAAAGGATATTTTATGGGTTTAAATCAGCGCGGCCCGCATGTGGCCCGGCAGACTTTTCGGAGTGGCCCAGTCCCCTTTGCACTAAGAAATTCAATCATTAAAGAACAATTTATCAAAATTTTAGCGGAAAATGCTATTAGTCAAGTAATTCAATCTATAATTTTTGCTCTCGATGTCTTACGGGGACGATCTGCAAGATACCTTTTTTTGCTATATGTGACTGTAACGTTAGTAATAACAAATAACGATGGAGTAATGCGAATGCGTTCAATGTACTGAAAAGTGGAGTAGCGATCATTTTATGGGTGAAACTGAGATTTAATTATCCTTCATGTCTCTTAAGGTATCCGACTACGTTCGGAACTGTAATTTTCAAAAGCACATAAATGGATAATTTTCATGATATTTAGTGTCACTTAGACTAGAATATATGCATAAAATTGTTTTAAGGACATTTTGATAAAAAAAAATTATTTAAATACAATATTTCGGCAAAAAATTAACTTAGAATAATCTTTTTTCCAAAGGTTCTCCTTTTGTGAAAAATGCTTCTATTAGAATAATATTTTGCCTGTATATAGCTCAGACCTCTGTTCAGTGGCTCAACTAGAATTTTTGAAATATATAACTTAGAAGTGGGTTTATTCATATTTTACGACAATAAAGGGGAACAACTTTTAGAAAAAAACGCCAATAATTATTTCAATTGGTGGTAACTCTGAAAATAATGTGAATTTTTCAAAAATTTTAGTTGAGCTTCTGTAGAGTAGTCTGAGCTATATGCAGGCAAAATATTATTATAATAGAAACATTTTTCACAAAAGGAGAACATTTGGAAAAAAGATTATTCTAAGTTAATTTTTTGCCAAAATATTATATTTAAATAATTTTTTTTGTCAAAATGTCCTTAAAATAATTTTATGCATGTATTATAATCTGAGTGGCACTAAATATCATGAAAATTATCCATTTATGTGCTTTTTTAAAATCACGGTTCCGAACGTAGTCGGATACCTTAAACGAAAAATATCCGAAGAAAATAAGAAGCTTTATAACGATTGGGATGTTGGCTATTTTTTAGTGGTGAAAAGCAAACATAGATCAACAATTTGTTTGGTTTGTCGAAAAGGGGTACACTAAAAATATAATATTGCTTGTCATTTTACCGCTAAAGACAAATCGATTAATAAAGATTTTAATGTGATTATGATTTATATTCGAGTTAACGCAGTATGAAAATTATATAATTTACTAATATAATTGTTTTCATTTATAGCAGAATTAGAAGAAAAACAATTATGTTGGATGTATAGGAACTCATAACTCGAATCTAAAAAAGTCATTAGTGGTTTTTTATACTTTTTATCTTCACTAGTCAAAAGATTAAATACCGGTTTAAATTAATACCCAGCTCTTTTTGTATGAACTTTAAAAACACAATTGATATTTTTAGTCCAATATTCCATTAGTTTGCAACATTTTCATTAAAAACGACATTGGAGTTTCGATTTGTAATTATTTAAGATCCGCCATATTTTAAAATTAGTTTAAATCTTTTCATATTGACATTACACACAATGAAAATGCGTATAAACGGACGAAAGAGGCCAGAAATCTGGATAATGACAGCTTTGTCAATGTTACCTTATTAGAAGCAAATGCTGTAGCAAATTTCAAACTGTGAGAGAGGTCAATTTCAGTAAAGCATCAACTCTGTAATATAAGTGGAGACCGCCTTTAAACAAGACCAATGCTAAGCTAAGAACAAGTCATTACAGAGGAATGAAGATTCATATGGATGTTAGAACTTAAAGGGATTTTGATAACTGTTCAGATACAGAACTAACATGTGCTCTTTAACTGTCCATCTATTCTTGTTGCTCTACAAGAAATAGGAGTCCTGTTTTCGTCAAAAACCCTCTATGTGGATAATATTAAACAGATTGCCAGAGCAGTCATCTGGGACCATGGTACTGTCTGATTTGATCCATCATGGATACGACATCATCATCATCATCAAATCATATTTTACGTTTATGTTGCTCAAGACTCCCAAATCAATTACAAATTCAATTACGAAAGAAACAAGCTCCAAATTCTTTTTTTGTGAACAAATACCTCCACGCTGACTTTAATTCATCCTTTGTTACACATCAGTATGTGTATGCATCATAACAACATTATATCGTAACTCAATTCTTTATTATAATCTACTTTAGTTTTTAAACTCTTAATAAGGTCGTGAGAAGCATACTTCCCCTTAACTTCATTAATTTTTATATGTTTAATTTTCCCACTATGATTTATGTTTTTAGCACTCCGGCTAATACGACAAATTATTTCTGGATTTTCAAGTACTAAGTGCAAAGAACGATCTGTAAACTTCATGGGCAGCAAGAAAATTGTTCTAGAAGACGTATGATTGATTGACTAAAGTAGGTAACCGCATGCTAACTTTACAAAAACCTTATAGATATTGCCGTTTATACTCAATTAAAATACGTAAGAAGAGAAGAAAGCAAGTTTCTATAGCTTGCAATGTTGCACTACGAATTGATCCAGGTTTTTTTTTTGAAATTTCATCGAAAGTAATATGAATGAAAATTCTTAGATTTTTTAATACAGATTATAGTTAATATCTAATTCCATTTGTTTGTTTTAGTATTTGTAAAGTATATTTTATAAGTATAATGTAATGCTATATGAAAAGAAATGCAAAACATACAATGACTTGCCTTTCAATAGCTCCAAGTGGGCTCTGGGAAACATACCTTCGCTTCCCCCCAAAAAAGGTCTAAAAACCAAATTAAGTTTTAGCAATAAGCTAAATGACTTTCTTTTTATAAAGATAAAAGACTTTCTTTTTATAAATCCATATCAATCATCAAAGTATTTTAATGTAACATGACCAGGAAAAAATAGTCATATAAAGAGTTAAAAAATTAATCCTTAGGAATTGCATAAATAACTTAATCAATATAGCTATCCAATTTTTTTTCTCCAAATACAGTAAGATACAAAAAATTGCTATTCAAAATTTCCGATACTTTAATCATTTTAGAAAAATTAGATTATTTTTTAAAAAGCTTATTTTAATATTTATTAAATTGTGAATTAGCAAAATATTTCAAGGGAAAAGCAGTTGTTGTAAGGTTATATTTATTTATTAATTAAATTTTATAAAATTATGCGAATATTAAGTTTTTATATTTAATGGATTTATTTTGTGTAAAACAGGAGGAAATGAAAAAAAAATTAAGTTATTTTCCTTTTTCTTATTCTAAAATATGCATTCAAAATGTATTTTTTAAGAATAAAGCTAAAGCATATGAATCGTTCACTTTAAAAGCTAATCAATACAGATTAAGAGCTTTTCATCATTGTGAATTTATTTATTTCCCGTAGGGATTTCATGGAAAAAAATCAAATTTTACAACAATTTTAATAAAATTTTATTATTCTTTATTTACTATTAGTTGGGAGTTTGTAAAATAGCCGGAAAAACAGTTTTTGGAATATTTAATAAAATTGCGAATTGAATTGTGTGAACTTTATTGCATTGTGAATTTTATAAAATTCACAATGATAAAAATAAAATGCATCCAATTAAAATACTCTAAATCTTTTGAAGCTATTTTGAAATAAGATTCTATTCATATTTCATCAATAAAAAAGCAAAGAAAAGAAATTAAAGTATTTTATGCAAATATTCTATTGAAAATAGTAAATATTTGTTTTGATATGAAAAATAAGTAATAATTTGATGTTAAAAATAATTTTTAACATAATTTATAACAGTAATGTTGCCAGTGAACTTTTAATATGTTTATAAATATTAGTTTCAAAATATTTCGAAGACATTAAATTTCCTTTTTATTCCCTTTTATGCATAAAATTCCATTCTATCACAAAATAAATTTTAAATAAAGTTTCAATAATTGCTCCTTCCTTTTTATTAACAACGAGATTTTGAAAAATATTATGGTTCCAATTTGAAGTTAAATTGGTTAACCGTATGATACTTAATAAATGATTCAGAAATAACTTATTTTTTCCAACTCAAGTATTAAAAAAAACTCTTAAAAACACAAGCGGAAAAAATACTCTGGGGAGAATATCCCTATTAAATAAAATACCTGGAAACAAAACAAAAAAATATTTGAATGTACGAATAAGAAAGAGAAAAAAAATGTATCCATTAGTTAAAAAGAAGAACATGGGTGATTATTTTAAAATTATAAAGAAATAACATTTAATATCACTAAAAAAAGGAAAAGAACAGATTATTTAAATTACATTTTATTTTAATAGCAGCATCAATTGAAAGGTTCTTATTCACTTTTATAGAGATCGAAGTTCAGGATTTCTCTCTAAATTACTTTAAATAGATTTACATTCCTTCTTAAGTGGTTTAAAATGATTATCTGCAAAAACATTTAAGAAGGATAATACGATTCTGGAGTTTAAGTTTTATTCTATGATTTATTTCTTTGATTTTTGATTTCGTGAAAGTGAGTTGGCTTAAGTACTAGGGATACAATTGCTTGGCAGAAAAAAAATTGAATTGTTTTTCGATGAAAATTGAAGTTATGAGTTTTAAGAAGGTAAATGCATTGAAGGATATGTTCTTAGAAAGGAAATCTTTCTGATTTAATATATGTTTTATTTTGTAATGATTATCTAATGTAATGCTTGTAAAGTATTAATTTCTAAAAATTTGTTTTGTTGTTTAATGGGCTTAGAGAACAAATAATATAGAGAATAATTGAAATAAATGTAAATTAATATTTATATCCTTGATATATTCTATGGCAAAAATATCTAGCACGGTTGTTAATGATGCATTTCAATTTACAGATGAAGTATCATTTTATGTTATTACAAAAGATTATATTTATTTTTGCTCTAGAAAGAAACAAATATTTATTGATCAAAAATTAATTATAACGGGATGTAAAGATACGTTTTAAAACATTTATCAAGAAGACGAAAGCTATGTAATTTGCTATGTTAAATTTCAAGAGAGGAAAATCAACTATTCACTAAAATAAGTACACTTAATAACTCTTCAGGTCTTATAATATCAGTAAAACTGATTTTTAATACTCAAAAATTATAAGTTTATGCAGGTAAAGTTAACCTTTTTATTAATCCTTAGGCTGTTACGAACGCGCTCAATGCATTCATCTCAACCTATTCCTCAACGATACGAACGTGCTGCCTTGTTTCTGGATTCGCTCTGGATTTTGCTCTGTTTCAAACGATAAAAACTCGTGTATCGCGTTCTAAAGTAGTGGTTTCTTTTACTAATAGGTAACAGCATGGGCGTAGCTAATCCTGAGTGGCCCTGTATCGAAATTCCTTGGTGACCTTCTTTTTTGTAGATATCAGCTTTGTTTATATGACCATAAATAACTTTTTAAAGAATTTTACTTACTAATATTGGGGCCCTGTATTTTGGGGGTCCCGTATTATTGATAGAATTGATATGGCGGTAGCTACGCCCTTGAGTGATAGCCTTAGACTGATTGAAAGAGATTCGAATACAATATTTCACGAGAATTAGTCTTTCATTTTTAGTTGTAAAATGGTGCTAGTTCCTGGCTTTCTAAAGCTAAAGGCGAGTGATATCTTAATTGACAGCAGCATTCTGTACATTATGCAAATATATATATATATGCATTCTAAAAAAATCCTGCACCCTCTCGTTGTCTTAGTACTAATTATGGAACAAGTTATTTAATAAGTGTAATTCAAGGTTATATATATATGTGATTAGAGTTAAAATATTTAACTCATGTTTCTAAAAAAAAAGAAAAAATAAATAAAAACGCTCCCTTTTTAAAATACGTTTTTCAAAAAGGCGGAGAAAACGAAAAAATTACCAACGTTGACGGAAGATCCGAACCTTGAAAACTCAACGGAAGGGTTAAGTAAAGATACCTATAACTTTATAAATTAACAAAGGAATGTATCATCTATTTATACACAATTTTTAGTTTTTTTATCAATATACCTTGGCTAGGGAAAGAATATTATTTTTCCGAAGTTGTTAGTATAAATATGCAAAGAACAATATATATATATATATATATATATATATATATATATATATATATTAGCTTGCATATAATGACGTTCGAGGAAGCAAACAAAAAAAAATAAAACTCTGTAAACTTCTCTAAATTTTAAAGAAAATTAACGTCGTCATATGGTTTAATTTACTATACTTAAATTTAAACATTAGGAAAACGTTAAATGAATTTTATTTTCAAACTCGCATATCTTATTCTTTTTCTCTCAAATTTCTTGACTTGTCTTTAATTGATAAATATTTTTGCTGAACCTTTCTTACTCTGAGAATCTATGAAATCATTTAGTTTTTTTGCTATTCAATTTCTTATTTTAACTCAAGTCGACTTCAAACGCGTCTTGGAGCTATAATAGTCATGCAAATGCAGTCCAACCTAATAAATGAATTTATACATTACAGAATGATTTTTTATATTGAAGCTTTTTAAATGACTTTTGATACCTGCAAAATTGTATCTGGAGAGGGGGGGAGAAGCAAATGGGAGGGGTCAAACTGATGTTACATGGTGACCAATGAATTTCAAAACGAAATATATTTCCAGCCTTAAAGGCACTTCCCGTAACATTTTGAAGAGAGAGAGGTACGTTAACATCGCATATAAAGCTACACTGGCCATTGGAAACAGATTTTGTAATTTTCAAACCATGATCCAGTGATGAGGACGACTTCTGAACTGTCATCCCGCAGAATCCCTCTCTCCTAATTTCCAGACCTCACCAAGCGGAGGACGTTTAAGCCTCGAACTACCTGTATTTGAAGTGTATGCATCGGTTCTTTCTATACGACAAATCTTCAGCATTTTCATCCTAATTTTAAACTTACCCAGTTT